>OZ001652.1:19369117-19618499 GCA_963924145.1 Pyrausta purpuralis
TGTTCGCGGGCCTTCGAGGTGCGAGGCCCCTTGGACCGCGAGGCCGTAGGCCTCCCACGTCGCCAACGCCTTACGCCGCTGTTTCCAATCTATATCTGTCATGTGTTGCACAGATTAGTAAGAGTAGGTGCTTGCATACTCTTACTAATTTGTGGTGCTTGCTTAGCTTCAAAATAGAAGTGCATTGATACAAAATATTTTTGAAAAAAACAAAGTTTCGCATCCGCAAGCCCTGATTTTACGAAAATAAACGCGAGTCTGGTCCATCGTTTGGTTTACGTCGTCTCTCAAATCGTTGGTTCGTCTTGTGTTGTTTCTGAAATTATAACCTCAATACAACTGTGCTGTTTGGTGTAGTTTTTGTCATCGTAATCATTCATTGGTTTCCTCTGGATCTTCAAAGTGTAACAAAGTGGTTAATATTATTTATTTCCTCTCATGAGTGTTCCTGTTTCTTTTTGAAGTGTAAAAATAACCAGTTTGGTCTTGCAATCCACCCATGGAGTTCATTATGTATGCTATCACATATCTATTCAAAAGGATTGATAATAGTTTATTACAATTTGTGAAAGATAAACAATTAAAAACATTGTTGATTTTTTAAAAACTGTAAAATACCTATTAGTTGTTGAGAAATGAATATCAAAATAAATATCAAATAGTTAAAAAAAAACACCAAAAATCAATACCAATCGAGTTCAATGGCATTAAATCTAGTGTATTTGTCTTATCATATGCCTCAGCTATTAATGTCCATTTCCTCTTGTTGCTAGGCTCTCAGGATGTTTAGGGACCCAAAGTCGTTTTTCCATCCTCGCAATGGAGTTTCTCTGTTTGTGGTTTCTAGTGTCTCTATCAGATTATTTTTTGTGCAGTGACGCATGTCTATGTATATAACATATACAGTAGCATCACGATAACTCAAATGTCAAGGGAAATACATAAAAAAACTTTGACTTATTGAGTCTTCAACTTTCACACAAATTTTGTGATAGACCAAATTTAACATTCTTTCTAAAACCAAATTCACTTCATATTTATGCTACCTGATAACCAGTGTCTAGTCCTAGTGACTGAGCGAGATTCTATGGATATTGTACAGATTGCTACTTTAAATCTAAATTATTGTTGTGAAAATAGCTCTAACTGAACTTTTTCAATGTAAAGGTAGGTGATAAGTAAGTCATGATTATGTATATCAGCTTGCCCGATGACCAAAGAAAAAAATGGAAATAAAAAAATCAGGGTTGGCATGATTAAAACAAATGGTTTTAAAACACATGTTTAAAACAATGTTTAAAACAGTTTGATTTTAAACCGTGTTTTTTATCACACATTTAAAAACACAGATTAAAACAAGTTTTAAACATTGTATAAAACGATGAGAAAAAAACAAGCTTTAAAACTACTTTTCATTGCGAATGAATGATATAAAATGAAAGTAATATTTTTTTGATAAGTTATTTATTCAGTCAAACAAAGATCTAAGTACCTACCAAGTACCAGGATTTATATGGGTAAAATGGGATAAGATAACACATATTTTTGAAACATGTATTAGATAGTATAGAATATTAAAAATTTCAATTTAAAATCAATCAAAAACAAAATTATAACAAACAAAATTACCTATATTTAATAAACATTATAAAATCAAAATTGTTTGTCAGTCAGGAGAGTAAGACAATATGACAAGATCAAGATAACAATTATTTCTTCTTTTCCTTATTAAGGTATTTAAAAACTGTAACAAGTTTTGCAGCTTTCTCTGTACCCAGTTTATTTCGTACGTCAGAATGAATAAATCCAAATGTTGCAAACAGTCTTTCAATTCCAGCACTTGAAGCTACAGCAGTGTGAAGCTGAGCCACTAAGTTCATTGTTTGACCATTAATTTGTTTTTTTAATGACTGCCACCATTCGAGAGGTCCGACCTGATTTACTACATGATCTTCAAATAGAAAGTTATGAAAGGGATCTGTCATTGCCCTGTATTTAACAACATAGGGCATCGCCTCTTTGTGATAAGCTTCTATAAATAATAAAGCCTCAGAAATATCTTCACTCGTGAGTTTTTCACGGTAAAAATTTTGAATCGTGCTACCTCAAGGGGGGGAGGGGAAGGGGGTGGGGGGGGGGAGGTCAGCTGTCATTCCCCCCTCACCCCGCCCGCCGGAGACCTTTAGTTTTTTTTAAATGATTTTTTGCTCGCGCGTTGTGGTCACAACACTAACCTAACCTAACCTACCGAAGTCGGATTTAACTGTGTCGGTGTTTTATCTACCTATGAAACGCCCTGACTTCGGTTCTGGCGCTTCGCCGGCCGCTGCCGCGGCACGCTCGCTCCGCTCGCTCGGCTCGCGCGTTGTGGTCACAACACTAACCTAACCTAACCTACCGAAGTCGGATTTAACTGTGTCGGTGTTTTATCTACCTATGAAACGCCCTGACTTCGGTTCTGGCGCTTCGCCGGCCGCTGCCGCGGCACGCTCGCTCCGCTCGCTCGGCTCGCGCGTTGTGGTCACAACACTAACCTAACCTAACCTACCGAAGTCGGATTTAACTGTGTCGGTGTTTTAAAATGTCGTTCCGTTACACGTAACTTTAATCAATATTAAATATGACTATTACTCGTTTCATACTATATTCTTTTTTCTTTTTTGTTAAATCTTTTAGTAAATCTAGGGTAACCTATAATTGCTGCTAAATTAAATATAAGATAATGGGCGCCATCAAAGGGTAAAAAAAAATAAAAGTATAATGTTTTTAAATATCTAATTTATTTTATATACATATTTAATGGCATCAATTAATTCAAAAAATGGGTCTTTTTTACATTTAGAGACTTTTCTCCGCCACATAAATTCGACTATAATATCACTAAAATCCTTACAATGAGTATAATTAGTACTGCGAAAATATTTTTTTAATACCCTCCATTGCGACTCAATTCTCTGGGTGTGGGTGCCATCGGGTGCAATAAATGGATTGTCAGGGTCTGAGTGATTTACTTTTTTATGAATATATCCATGGTCACCCAGACAATCGTACGCCTTCCAATAATCGGTATGTATAGTGGTGCCCAACTCGACATGTTTTTGGATGAGGGGCACCAACACCTCTGCAGAACGTACGTTATCTGGGCACACCTCCAACCTCAAATCCTCAGACCCATCTTCAATTAGGCCTAACACCCAATGGCCCTCAATTTGACGTCCTTTGTTATATTTGCGCTTGCCAAATTTGGACTCATCTATTTGTACGATTTTTCCTGGACCTCCAATTTTTCTACATACTTCTTGTTTTTCTAAATAATATATTACCACCACTTCCCTGCAGTAATTATACCAATCACTAATTGTTGGGCTTGATAATTTTTTTTCGGTTTCCCATTTCCACGGATCTTCATGCATCACTTGCGCATAAGACCAATTATACGCATATGCGTACATTAAATAAAACACGTGGTGCATTTCCAACTTCACATTTTCAAAAAATGTGCCATCAGTCCTCGAAAATCTTGCTCTTCCTTTACAATTTCCTTTGCTGCAAACCCATGATCCCAACAACCTGTAATATAAAAAATATTATAAGTACTACACTCAAATGTTTCAGGTGGCAGGGGAATACCCCCGAGGGAAAGTAATGCTGGAAAGTAATAGTTTACGATTTCTTCAATTTTCATGAAAGTTAAGACAAAATCGCATATAATCGCAAATCGTGTATAATTGCAACTGCTCCGATGCTATAATCTATATCATCTTCGACTATAAAAAAACACTCTAGGGTTGATCCAATAAGACCACGTGGAATTCGGGGTTGACCGATTCAGTTCTGTAACTAATGTTGACCTAATATAGCAGATTTGGGTTAACAAATTGTCCTTAGTACATTTTAACCCTTATTACATTCTTTAGGTATATTCAGAGATCTGCATTCTAACTTTATAAATTCATAAGTACGTACCTGTTTGTACTATAGGTCACTTTCATAGGAACACGATGAGTTCGGCATATTTTCTCTTTCGCAACAAGATCGTTATTTTCAGCAAATGCCACGCACTGCTCCCTCGTCGATAGTTCTTTAACTACTTTCGTTAAGTTCCACATGGTCACAACTTCACTAGTGTACAGGTGACGGTTTACAACTGGTTCGTAAAATTCGGGTTCTTCCACATCGTCTTGACGCGGCCCACCTGAGCTCGTAGATGGCACAGGGTCACTTCCTAACGCCTCCGATGCCATATTTAACAATGCAGCCAAATTGCAGTGCAAACCAAAGTCCAGTGTGAATGCCAAGGTCAGTAAAAATCCAATTAATATCCAATAAACAAGCCAAATCCAATAAAGTAAGAAATCGAAGTCCAAATACAAGCCGAAGTAGTTAAAAACAATAGAAATAACCAAGGAGCACATTCGCGTTACCGAAGAAACAAACGAATGTCAAACAAAACAAAGCATCGCATCGCGTCAAGTCGCGTGACGTCACGTGAACACCAAAATGGCGGATTGCGTTTCGTTCGTACACGTACGTAAATATAGTTGGGTAATGTACTGATATAGCTTTTTCTTTTTACAAAAGTACTCAAAATATAGTTAAAAGCGATTATGTAATAACATTTAGAGTTTTTTATAGATATTATGTAAAAATTTATAAAATATTGAGATAATTTTCAATTTGCTGATCGAAAATTTTGCATTAAATTATAAGTAAATTTTTTTTTTCAAAAATTTATATAAAAAGAGTAAAGGAGTTCCGGCAAAAAAAAATGCTTGAGGGGTGTATATAAACCCTCCCTCTACCCCCCCCCATGCATCAATATACTCAAATTCGGGTAGCACGATTCTAAAGTTATGCCGAGCTTTGAACTTCCTTAAATCATCCAATGAATACTCGGTCTCACGCAGTCGTACATTCTCTCCCTCAAACATATTTTTAAGCTCTATCCATGCTTCAGTCACTTCGCCAATACAGCAGGATGTCTTTTGGGAGATGTCAAGTGTAACTGCGATGTTTTCCAGTTTTTTGTAGAGAGCCTGGACTTGTTGCTTCAGCGCCATGTCATTTACTTTCAATGAAATTGACAGATCTATAGCAGTTGAATGATTTAAGCATATATCTGACATTATATGCCAATTTTCTAATAACACTTTTAAGCAGTCAGCCATTGTGTTCCACCGTACCTGTTGTGGTATAACAATTGCTTTTCCACCAGCTTCTTTATATTTGGCAGATGCAAAGTGAGTGTATTTGAAGTACCGCATTATCGACTTAACTTTATCAGTAATATCTTCTGCATTCAAATCCTTTGCTAGAAGGTTTAATATGTGTGATGAACAGCCGTATGTAAGTATATCCTCGTGAGAAGCTAGTTCTTCCTGTTGGGCTAAATCTCGTCTCATACGGCTCATATTTGCTGCGTTGTCTGTCACTACACTTCGCACCGTACATTTGTAAGTTTCACATTGTTTTATTGCCGCAGTAGTAACTTTAACCAAGTAGTCAGCTGTATGGCTTTCGGCTCCTGTGTCTATTGTATCAATTAAATGAGTTGAGTCTGTCAACACATCGGTAACACAGACACAAACTATCGAGTCCTGCCTGACATTACTCCACCCATCAATTGCCAGATTAACAACTTTGTTTTTCAATTCATTTTTTACGGCTTCTTGAGTCGAGTTGTAGACTTCGTCGAGTAGCTTGCTAGCAATTTGTTTGCGGTTTGGAGGTTTATATCCTGGGCGTAAAATTTCCAATAATTTCAGTAACTCTGGGTGTTCTACGTGGTTAAAAGGCGTGTTAGTAGCAAACATATAACGAGATAATTGTAAATCAATTTTCTTCTTATCTTCTTGACTTGTAGCAATAATAAATCTTTTCATTGAAATGTTCACGCTCGCGCTGCTGCTGGTACTGGCATTTTTAGATTGAAGAGTAGTAACAGAAGATGCGGGTGTAGCAGAAGAATTATCTGAAGATCGGGAAGAACCAGCATCACTCAACAACTCCTCCTCCACGTCCCTGTCCGCGTCAAGATTTGCGTCAGTGTTAGAACCGGTGGTGGTGCTACATTGCTGGAAGTGTGCCTCCATTCTTTTCACAAGTCCAACTAGTTCTTTCTTACATTTTCTGCAACGCACCCTATTGGTCTTCAGTGTGGTATTTTCTTGGGGGATCGATGTGAATTGTTCCCAAATTGCATGCTTTTTGCGTCCTGGAGTTGACATTTTTATGAGGTGTTATCAGTCGCAGAATTAATAATGAAATGAAATGTGAGAAAGAAAGGCACTCGTATTTATAGAATTCATATTAAGTAATTCCCCGCCGGTAAAGTCCCGTTAGGAAAGTCCCTAATGGATGGCTGTCGAATGGAATAGTGGTTATTTTATTCCCCTCATTTAAATATAAATATTAGGGATGGGCCTAACTTCGGCATTCTTCCGAAATTCGGTTGAAATGCCGAACATTCGGTATAAGAAAAGAGTGAAATAGTTGCACAATTTTGATTTTAAGATTAATAAAACATAAAAAAAATCAAATCTGTCATACTCACTCATACCTGATTAAATAAATAAGCCTTTTACATAATTTAAAATCATGGTAATTTATTTATTAATCAAGTAACTAACTGTCATTATCAGTTTCCTTTTTCGACATTTCAATCTTAAGTTTTAGAATTAAAAAATCAAATTCAATAAGTTCTTATTAAATTAGGAAGTCTTATGATTTGTTTGAATCAAATAAACTTTTTGAAAATTCAATATATTAATTACTTATAGGTATATTTTATTGTTGTTTGTTAGTTGTTACCATATAAGTGCAGAATAAAAACCGAACTTCGGCATTTTTGATTTTTACCGAATGTTCGGCCGAAATTCGTATTCGGTTCAAACCACATTCGGCCCATCACTAATTAATAAATATTGGGGGTGCCCCTATTCATAGAATAGAATTTATAGTTTATAGGTATTTCCCCGCCGGTATAGTCCTGCTAGGAAACATTCAGGGTGAATGTAAATCGTTTAGTAGTGATTAGAGATACGCAACATAAAATAAATGTTTATCCATTGATCGTTTTTTGTCAATATTTATTTTACTATAGAAAATTTGAAAAGTCAAAAGATCTAGTCTGGAAATGAAACATTATAGGTCGAATTCGAATTAATTTAAAATAATGCCCTAAACTAAAAAGGACAAAAAAAAAACAAAAAAAAACAAAACAAACACTTGTTTAAAACAATTTGAACTGTTTGTTTTATAAAATTTAAAAAAAACTGTTTTTTTTCCAACCCTGAAAAAAATAACTAAATCATAAGATCTTTATGATCTTGTAATGCACTGAATGTAATTATTACGTGTCATCAGTACACATATAAATATTTTTTTCATTTAATGCTTCAACACCCGAGCGGTTGCAGGCAACTGCATAACAATAGAATTTGCATTGTGTCTCATTCACATACCCTTGAGGGGGATTAAACATGTTAAGCACAGACTTTTAATACAAACTCGTTTCATTTGGGTTGCTTTTTTATTCGCCTCTTTTCTTGTCATTGTTTGTCTTGCTTTCTCATAGCATCCAGTACAGTATCTTTTCTTATCATTCAGTATATATTTGTGTTCAGTAACAACTTTAATAGATTTATTTTGTCTTATGACATTCTGGTGAATTTCTCATTATAGCTTGTATGTATGCTTATTGTGGTATATACAAAAGGGACCTGACATTAATTTGCAATACCATTTTAGACCTCCCTTTAATGTACTACTATACTGTATTTGATCTTGGGTAAGCTCTTATGATTTCTCAAAAGTATAGTGATTTGTCAAAATTAATATAGTGGTTTACAAATCTTTCTGTATTTATGTAGTGTTTGTTACAAATTCTTGTTTGTTTAATTACAAATGGTAGTTTATTGGAATTCATGGTTTGAAAATCAAATTGTATTGTTTATTCAGCACATAGATCATTTTAGGCCACTGTGTGTTAGAGGTCTTAGATATGATTATAATTCTTCCAAACTGAAAGACTCAAATGACCTTTCCAATGCAACAAGGTCTTACTGATAATTTTTATTCTCTCAAACTGAAAGACTCGAATGGTCTTGCTGATGCAGCAAGGTCTTAAAGATGATTGTTAATTCTTCCAAACTGAAAGACTCTAATGACCTATGCAATTAAGCAATGTTTTATAACATGATTGTCTCAACTTCCAAACTAAAACACTTGAATGATCTTCTCAATGCAGCAAGGTCTTATTGATAATTCTTTATTCTTTCGAACTGAAAGACTTGAATGGCCACTGCAATTTTGCAAGGTTTTATTGATGGTTGTTTATTCTTCCAAACTGAAAGACTAGAATGGCCTTGATAGTTTAGCAATGATTTTATTGATGGTTGTCTTTCAGACAGAAACACTTGAATGGCCTTTGCAATTTAGCAAGGTCTTATTGATGGTTGTTTATTCTTCATTGATGGGTCTTTGCATTACAGCAAAGTCTTATTTTATTGATGGTTGTTTATTCTTCTAAACTAAAAGTCCTGAATGACAGTTTGATTTTTTTTTCAAAAGTGAAGGCTTATTGATCTTATATTCTATACGTGGGATACTAGAAAATGTTCGACACTAAAGAAAAGTTCTACAGGAACATATTTTTTAAAAGTAGGTAATGGCGATCACTGAAGGCAAAACAATTATAATATTTCGGCAAATATCGTTTATTTCTTTATGGTGTTTTTAACAAATTAAACTTAATCAGTCTTTTAACATTTTAGTAATAATAGAGATCAGTATTTATTAAACATTTGGCTAATCAACATAAAAAACAATGATGTTGACCGGGTTGATTCTACGCACGTGTTTTTAATTGCGGTCAGTAGAGGTACGTGTCTAACACCGGTCAAGCAACGTTAATGCATAAATCACACTTAGTGTCTTGGAGATTCGAATCCTGAACATTCTTCATAAGCCCATAGCCCACAAAGAACTCACCTATACCTAACGTGACCATTTATTTTTTTAAGCCAGAACGGGACATCTGCAGAAATATATAATAGAAATAAAAGTTTGTAGTGTTTAATAATATGTATTTTTATTATAGAAGATAGAACAAGGATAACATAAAATAATCAGAGAATGTGGCGTGACTACTAAGTCGTATTTTTGTAGTTATCGGCGGAACAAATTTGTTTCAAAATATCGGGTCTTGTTTTTAGATAAGTGTGGAACTCAGTTCATGATTTATTTATATTTATCTTCGTAATAAACATAGCTTTCATTACTGCGACACTCAACTGTGTTCTTTCACTTGTCCATATTTTGTTCATTTGAGAAAAATAAATCGACGGGTGCGTTACTTCCAGGCAAACACAAAATGTACTCAATTATTGTAGAAAAATTTGGGTTTAGGCGCATTAGGGCTAATTCTCATTATGGCAACTGACTCGCTAATGGACTAGTTCTCATTATGGCCACTTCTCATTTTGGCTACTTCTGATTAGGGCTACTTCTCATTAGGGCTACTTCTCACTTGGGCTACTTCTCATTACGCCTACTTATCATTAGGGCTATTTCTCACTAGGGCTACTTCTAAAATTTGGGAATGTTTATTGAAATAAGTACATAAAGATATTTATAAAGATGTTTATTCATTCATTCATTCATTGACAAAGTTTTAAGAATAAATCAACAAAAATTGAACCAATGTAATAGGAAAGTATTCAATATATTATAAGTATTACCTCTTGTAATTACTTCAGTCTGGTTTGAAAGTAACATTTATTTATTTATAACATACACAAATTAACAGATAAAGGATAAGTTAACATTATTAGTGGTCACTTCTTCGAATTACTATAATTTCCATAAAATCAATATAAATCCACACAATAATCAACAAACAATAATAATTAGGTATATCTTTATATAAGCATAAATCAACACAATAATTAACAATCAGTTTTATAAGATTCCTTTTTTTAAGAAGCTGGTAATAATAATAATAATAATAAATATCATTTGACGTTCCCACACATCGCCATCTAGTCCCAAAGTAAGCTACTCAAAGCTTGTGTTATGGGTGCCAGACAACGGATATAATACTTAAATATATATTTTTTGTAAATACATACATGATATACATAGAAAACACCCAGACCAATACAAACAGACATGTTCATGCACACAAATGTTTGTATTGTGCGGGGATCGAACCCGCACCCGCTGCGTAGTAGGCGATTTCTCGACCACTACACCAGACGGGTCGTCAAATAACTTTTTTTTTTGAAAGATACTAATTACATACATTGTTCTGATTCCAATGCACTTGTGTTATGGAAATCAGACACAAGGGTGGTACCACAACACCCAAACTCGAGAAAATATAGAAAAGATCGTTTTCGACATTGACCCGACCGGGAATCGAACCCGGAATCTCACGAGATGGCGACGCTTGAAACCACCGTGCTAGCCACTCGACTATGGAGGTCGTCAATAGTCAAGTTTTTTTCTTTAAAATTTAATAAATGTTATTTGACTATTTTTTAGCTTCGTAAGTACTTTTTTGTACTTTTTGTCGAAATGAATGTACTTGTTATACTTTTTTTGTTTGAAATTGACGGTTCTTGAATTTGGAGTCAAAATGCTTGGATTCTTTTTCGAGCTTCTGTAAAAATAAAAATAAACTTGGACTCTTGGGAATTTTCACAATCATCCGATGTGATCCGATTTTCACAATCACCCCTCAAGAGCGTTGGTAGTGCGGTGGCGTTGTCCAGAGCAACTAAGAAGCGAAGGGTTCATTCTTGGATACAACTGTTTTGCAAAGTGTATTAAAAACGTTTCAAACAATGGTCATTACGATTCATTTTCGATAATATCTGTTAGTTTTTGGCAACTCTCTGGAATATTCTCTGTGGGTAGAAGTGGTGAAATATTTATTTTATTAATATTTTAATTCAAATTCAATTCTTTCGCATTCTTCTATGTGAGTTATAATGTCTTCTTTAAATGTTACTTTCAAACCAGACTGATATAATTACAAGAGGTAATACTTATAATATTGAATACTTACCTTCTTAACATTTATGTCATTGTTCTCTTATGAATGAATGAATGAATGAGTAAACATCTTTATAAATATCTTTATGTACTTATTTCAATAAACATTCCCAAATTTTGAGAAGTAGCCCTAATGAGAAATAGCCCTAATGATAAGTAGCCGTAATGAGAAGTAGCCCTAATGAGAAGTAGCCAATATGAGAAGTGGCCATAATGAGAACTAGTCCATTAGCGTGTCGGATAATGAGAATTAGCCCTAATGCGCCTAAACCAAAATTTGTTACAGGAATATTGTTGGTACAAATGTGCTTAAATAATTTGACCAAACGGTTTTCAGTAGAAATATTCTCAACATTCCAGCCAGTAACTTTTTCATCTGTCGCAAAATTGGAAATAAGTGAAAACTCGTCAAAGACTTTGGTATCTTGGTTGCTGTTAATAAACCCTTGCGTGATCAAAAAATCCAGCACTTTCTGTACCTATTCCTACGTAGGCACTTAAATTTGCCCATTCATACACTTCTAGTTCTGTGTTGAATTGACACCACTGCTCTTAGTATTCTTTGCTAGTTTTATAAAACTCAGCCGCCGCAGTTTTAATGTTCTGCACGTCAACAGCAACTTCTCCTTCTTGTAATTTTACAAGCAGGTTACGGACGCTGTGGGGAAGGTAAATGGTATTCTCTTTTAGTGCCAGGTTATCTCGGAGACGATTAATTTCCTTAGCATACATAATGGCCGACACATTTTGTCCTTCGATTTTCAACACAGCTTCATGAAAGGTCGCTGATTGTGCATGCATTAATGTATAACCACAAATCTGAGACCGGGTTTTTCGAAAAAAGTCTTTAGCCCTTAAATGCATGTTTTTTTTATATTTGATGGGAAAAAATATATTTTATTCAGGATAATGGGTATGTTAATAAAAAAAATAGTGAAAAAAATCAAATTACATGTTTCCATGTTATTTATCGAAAAAAAACTTGTGTATCGAAAATGAAACAGTATGCATTGCAGGGTGCAAAATTAAACTTTACCCTATGAAAAATATTGTTTCAATTGTTAAGAAATAATACAAAACAATTGCATTTTTTTTAAAACAAAGGATTACGTCACATTTTGAACACTTTATGGAGCTCAAGTGCTTGCACTGAGGATACTGACAACGCCTTCTTGTATCAGTTGAGATCGGTTCATGGCCAACTTTATCGAGACGAATATCTTTGGGTGGCATCGCTGGTATGATACTATTTTTTTCTTTTTGGCTATTGCTTCTTCAATACTTGAGCTAGGTCTTCCTCTCTTATTCTCTTTGTATGTTCCATATTTACGTAAAGCTTCAACCAGATCAGCTTCGCGCTGATCTGGTTGAAGCTTTAAACTTTGAACTTTGCCAAATTCAAAAGGTTTTTGGGGTTGTATCTTATTTACCTTTAGATAGAGAACCCAAGAATTTATAATGGTTATATCTAAAAGGTGATAAAAGCTTCGCAAATACCATTTTCTTGTCTTCATATGAATGCGGTCCATCAAGTCGACCCCACCCATATGTGAATTATATTCCTTTACTACTCTTGGGCAAGGAATGTTCACCCGTTTCTTCTGTTTTTTGTCGTATCGTTCTATTGTCTCCATGGGATCTGCTCCAACATACGTGGACAGAAGTATTACTTATCTTTCCAGCTAACGGCGGTTATTGGTGTTCCTTCGTAACTGGGGACAGTTTCAACGTGATCGCCTCTTGGTACGTTAATTTTCATAACCTCAGCTTTAGAAGGTAATTTGCAATCTATTACGTTGAACGGTTCCAAGACAATAAATTCCATGTTGAGCAAAATAATGCATAAGAGGTATGTTCGTGTAAAAATTATCAAATTAAATAATATGATTGCGGTTTCTAGGTACACCTCGTGTTAGTCTGACAACAGTATCAGAAACTGTACCTAGTTCTGGCTCCGTTTGAAGACGATCATGAATCATTTTACCAGAATAAATCTCAAATTGATAGGCAAATCCTTGCAAAGAACACATAACAAATAGTTTGAATCCCCATTTATGGGGCTTGTTGGGCAAGTATTGCTTCATAAAATGACCTAACTTCGTGGCATACATCTGCTCATCTGTTGATAGCCGTTGATCATAGGGTATGGATCCGAATTTATTATTTAGGTGGTCTATTATGGGTCTGAGTTTATGAAGCCTATCGTGATTTGGATGGAATATGCTTTTCTTTGTCGTTAAAATGAAGGAAATTTCTATTTTTTTCAAATCTATTTAGCGCCATGGTCTCTGATATGGGGGTGAAAGCATGTTTGGTGTTTCAATAGAAACGTACACTTGGGTATCGAAAACACAGACTTATATACAAGAATACCAAAATACTGACGCAATTCTGTAACGGTAATTGTTTCTGGACGAGCAGGATTTTTTTGTACGCTGTATTTATTGGTCTCTTGTACTATATTTTTCAAAAGGTCTTTTGGAAAAAAGTATGAAAAAAAATTGAAAAGGTGTATCTAGGTTAACAACATCTAAAGAAAGAGGAGTGTAGTTCTCAAATTTAATCCTGTTTTCGTCAGATAGAAAGCTATGCCTTTTCCAGATCATTTGCCTGATTGGAATGCGTTGGTCTGTGGCAGAATATGAGACATGAATAATTTCATCATCACATATAAGTGGAGGATCTGAACTATTTCCATCATTACCAGTCTCATCATCATTTATGGGCACACAATCATCTTCCAGTACCTGTAATAACTCTTCTCTCGAAGGATAGAAGTCCAAATCATCTCCTTCGGACTCACAGTCATCTTCTGATAGGTCACCTGCTTCTAATCTTTGAAGAATATCTTCTTTTTGGTCATCCGAGCATGTTTTCGAAGCCATCGCTGTTAAAAGCAAATAAAACCATGCACAAACATTCAACTTCAACCAAATGATCGCATACAAAAGCACACCAATTATCATAGCGTTACTGCATACTGTATCATTTTTGAAACGATTGATTTTTGGAGAAAAATAACGTATTTCAAATATAAAACCAAAAAGTACAAGTATAATAAAAGAATAAATAAACTTACCAAAACAAATTCTTTTTTGCAATGCAATTGCAATTTTAATCACAAAATAAAAAATCGAATAAATTGTAGCTGACGCCAACAACGCAAAAATATTCCAAAATGACATGTATGTTCGCGCGCTACTCTATAGAAGTTTTTTTTTTAAATTCACTTATAGATTACAAACCAAGGCAACGATTATCATACAGCCAAGTGCACAGTTTAGAAATAATAATTGTTCACCACAACCATAAAGTTACCGTTTCATTTTTGATATGCTATGCATTTAAAGGTTAAAATATTTGGGCATTTGTCGATACTCAGAAAATAGTTTTTTAAAGGCTGAAACAATTTTTATAACTCTCTCAAGCGCGGGCATTAAGGCAAGCCACCGTTTTACTGTAACCCAGCAGTTTGTGATACTCTGTTTTGGTAGAATCACAAAACCCTTTCAAAGCTTCTACTCGGTATAGGCTATACCACAACTCATTGTCGCGGCCCCAATCATCGCAGATTTATCTTGGTGATCATCATCATCTATGTCTGTATCATCGTCTTCTCTTGAGTCTTCCATATCGATATCCGAGTTTGAAGTGTTACAGTCGTTATCTTAAAGAACTTTTCTTTCAACTTCATCCTGTCTTACAATCTTTTTGTTGTTAGTACTAGCCTGATTTTTAATTATTAGTTTTGTTTGTTTCCTATTTTACTTCTCCAACAAAGCTTCTTTAAGGGGATTTCCAGTTATTACAATTGAATGCTGTTTTTTAGAACTCTGTGTTTTTTTTATTTAAAGTAGAATTCTTTGGAACAGGCAGCAACTCTTTAGCAGCTACTGTTTGTTTAAAAGTTGAAGGGATGGGATTATCATAATCTATTATTTGTACTTTGTTCTTGTAAGTAGTTGTACGATGTAATTCTCTTGTAAAATGAGCATCTGCTTTCGAAGAAACATCATTATTATGCATGGCTGGATTTATTGGGTTAAGAACTAGTTACGTGTAGTGCCTCATCAGAACTCATAATTTGACTAGTGCCTGTTCAATTATTTTCATCTGTTCTTGATCAAAAAGGAGTGATTCCCAAATAATTGAATACGTTGATGGACTGATGTTTGCAGATTTTGCTTGGTTTTGGGGGACTGGGGTACGAGTATTCCTTTGACGCAACTCTTCATCGATTACCAGGGGGTCCGTAGTATTAAGGAACTCAGCAGCTAAGAAATATTCCTCCGTAAAAACATCTGGGTTATAGCGATATATGCCGGCAGCAGCAAAACCTGACTCAACTTTTGGAAAGGTCGCAACTTTTGGAAAGCCTTCGTGAAGAGTGAAGCGATGTCAGTTTGAGCAATTTGACGTCCCAAATTACATTTCATACACAGGTAGCATTTGTTTGTAGGCAGTTATAAACGGAGCATAAATGGAAATATCCATTTGTTGAATCCGGTGCGAACCGTGTGGTGGCAAGGACAACATCACAATGTGTTTTGCTTTGCAGAACTAATAAGCTCTTAAAGAGATATGACTCGAGTGATTGTCTAATACAAGTAGTATTAGTTAATTTTCCGAAGGTTTCGTAAGTTTAGCGAAGTGTTTCAGCCAATCTACAAATTAACGACGATCTTCGTCGTTAATCCAGCCAGTTTTGAAACATTTATAAATAGCTACTCTTGGTCCATCTACTTTCAATGGGGATGAGCAAGAGGGGAACAAACACTCCTGTTGCACGTATCGCACATACCGCTGACACAGTTTTACCTCTTTCACCGCTTGTTATGAATCCCACGCGTTTCTGTCCCTTTACAGCGATAATCTTTCCAGGTTCTTGAACTGACGAAATTCCCGTTTCATCAACGTTATATATTTTTCTGGGTAAAAACATAATTTTTTCTATTAAATCCTCCAGCAACTCTAAAAATTTGGTAACTTCCTGCTTATTAAAAGCTGTGGCTCGATTTAAGCTTGTACCTTCAGCTTTACGCGCAGATACTTTATTTCTTTTCAAGAATCCCTTGAACCGGTCCCTTCTAGCCTCGTCAAAATTGTGGGGAATGTTATTCTTTTCAGAATATTCATATGCCATCTTTCCGATATCACGTGCAGTGCAACCGTAATTTTTTTTTGCTAACAACTTCATTTGGTCAAATATTTCAGTTTCTTGCTCTTTGTTAAATATTGTGGACCTTCCTAGACGTGGTGTTTCTGTATATTTATTTTTCAATCTTTCTTGAAAGGTAGAAAATGGTATACCAGTCTCCCGCGCACATTTTCTAATTGCGATTCCATTTTTTACTAATACGTGAAAACGCTAATTCTTGTGATCTTTGGTTCCGCTTCACCTTTACGCGTTCTTTGTTTCTTCTTTCCGTCATTCTAAAATGAGAGTACAGCAATAAAAATCATAACAGAAGATTCAGAGTCGTTGTGATGTATGTAGAAGTATGTGTTGGTAATACCGGTCACTCTGACCTGACCGGCATTATCCGCATCTATGATATTTTGAAAAGGACAATTATTCTAAAATACCATTCATCGTAATTGAAAAAAAGACATGTTGAGATAGTTTGTTGACAAACTATTATAGAAGCAATGTACGGATTATTAGAAAAACATGCACTAACCTCTTATTTTCGTAAGATGAAAAATTACATCAATTTGTCGGGAAAGCAACTGACATGCGATTCTCCTCAACGAATGCTCAGAACTGAGCGAGGTTTGAAGCGGATGTGCGGGGCCTTGTCACGCCACCGGTTTGAATGATATGAGTGCGTGCTCGTATTATGCTTAGTTTTCGAGGCAATTCGTTGACCGGTATTACCCATTCTTACCCTACTCTCCACCAGCCTTTTTAAAACACTTTAGAATATTAGAAATTTAGAACTATTTCCTTAGAATATTCTACTAGCTTTCCAAATAGGAGCCAAATCAGTCTGATTTGGTTCCTGAGATGAGATTCTCATTCATGATGAAGCTACTGGATAGTTTAAATATGAATAAAATACAGACAAACATTTAAACATACATACAGGTTTGAGGGAGGAATTAAAAAAAAACTTGACGTCATTGGACGGACCACCCTGTATATATATTTTTTACTTTAAACACACCGAAACTGTCTTCAATACGATTTTACCTTACATTATATGAAGTATGGTTACGTACAGCAACTTACAGGAAATGGTATCTGCACTCCGGGCAAACCCTCCACGCATACACGACCAATGTGTTGTTAAATTCTCTCTCCCAACTCATTTAACGGTGTCAGCTTATTAGGCCCTCCGCCTGTTCTTGAGGCGTTGCGCCGAATATCTGCACCCTTTGCCTTGGTCTTCGCTTTTAACTCCACCCAGTACTGTAAAAATATTGTATTGCTGATTGAAAGGAACAATAATGATACGTTTTAAGGTTAATAAGAAGATCGTAAACGTGACTCCGTCTGCCACAGAATTTAGCTTATTAGCTATGGACTCCCAAGCTCGCTGAGTTATTTGACTTGCCTGAGGCCCTCGCATACATCGCCCTAAGGCGATGTCTTTATTGGCCTCTGCAAAAGCCAAGATCACCTCAAGCTGCCTTTGGGAGACTCGTCTGCTAGCCGGCATTCTGAAATATTTATGAAACCGTTGAATTATACTTACAAACGTTATAGAAATCTCTATTACGTAATGCAATGCAAGCAAATACCGTAAAATGCTGCAACTTTGCACAAAATTTAATGTTTTTCATTGATATCGCTAGAAAATATTTATTATCTGTGCCGTTTTTACGACAATTAAGCAAATTCAAGACTTATGGCTCACTTATTTACGTTCATACTACCAAAACTGATGTTAGATTGACGTTCAGGAATAGACAAAGTTGTAGGCAGAGTTGGGGGAAAATGGCGCAACTTTGCCTGGATAAATATCAGAAAAAAATACGCAAATAACTAAATTCAAAAATAGTCATTAGTAAAACCTAAATCCTGTGTTAATGTCTTGATGTCTAGATGATGGCCAACATCCAAATAATATTTTTTTTCTAAAAAGTAGGCAAAGTTGGGCTTAATCAGGCAAAGTTGCACAGTGTCTTCATACTAACCAATAAGCTTGGTTAGGGTTGCTCCAAATAGAGAAAAACAAATCTAAGATAAGGTCGAACTTTATTGAATAAAAAATAAAAACAACGTTACAAATAAATTAATATTCTTTTGGCAAAAAATAATAATGATAATCATGACAACTTTCATTATAAATTCTTTGAAAGAAAAGTAACAAAAATCCCTAACTTCTCGGGCGTTAACAATTTCCTATTCATCGCCGTCCTTTCTTTTGCAACAGTAATAACGCCATAGTTAACAGTTTTCTCTAAAAGTGAAAACTTGTTTACACTTCCATACTTAAACTTTGTAACGATTTTGGCTGTAGTAGTAGTGGTAAGCTAGCTGGGTCCAAAGGATTTTTTTTTGTCGTCTTGCCTTTGCCCTTTCCTTTTATTGATTTTTCTGCTTTTTCCGTTGAGACATCTTTTTTTGTAGTTTTTCCCTACATAAAGATGAAATAAGAAACCAAAAATTTGCGCACGGGCGGGACTTGAACCAGCAACCTTTTGGCAAACCGGGCCAAACGCTCTTACCGACCCCGCGAAATTTGTGGCTTCTTATGAAAACGTCAATTGCGTGACGCTTAGCGCCATCTAGCCGTCTGTTTATGAAACAGATGGCTAGATGGCGCTAAGCGTCACGCAATTATTCTTTACAAGCAGCTATTCTTTACAGAATAAATTCAACTTGGAAACTGACATCAATTTCCAAGTTGAATTTATTCTGTAAAGAATAACTGCTTGGGCCATCTGTTTCATAAACAGACGGCTAGATGGCGCTAAGCGTCACGCAATTGACGTTTTCATAAGAAGCCACAAATTTCGCGGGGTCGGTAAGAGCGTTTGGCCCGGTTTGCCAAAAGGTTGCTGGTTCAAGTCCCGCCCGTGCGCAAATTTTTAGTTTCTTATTTCATCTTTATGTATATAAAATATGACACTGTGAGTGTTAAAAACATTCTAAAGCATTAGTTTTTCCCTTCTTCATTTTCTCTGCTTCTTCCGTTGATATAGACTTTTTCATTTTCTGACTTAGCTGCTCGATCTGATTGAATCCTTCCACTGCATGGTAGACCTCTTTCTTTGCAGCGAGCGATCGATGTTGGTTGTACGTTAATTCGAGATTGTCGTAGGACATTTTTTTCAACTATAAATGATATATTACTCGATGGAGTTTATAGCTTCGACAAATCAGATCCGAACTTTGTAAGAATATTTGTATATGAAGCATTTGAATCCTTTTCCAAAATGTCTGTAATTCTTTGCTACTGCCCTTTTATATTTTGAATAGCATTGTCAAAGTTTTTCCATTGTTGATACTCGTGGCTTGATGACCTTGGTCGTTGCCAGCGTCGTAATCATCGTCGACGTTGTCGATGTCGAAATCGCCTTCGCAGTCTTTGTCTTCCTGTTAAAAAGTCGTGAAGCCTGTCAATCCTACCATGGATCCTCAACAAGTGACGATGACCAGTGTTGGGCAAAATTTAATTGCAATGTGCAATTTAAAAATAACATTTGATTAATCGTTGATTGTAAAATATCAATTAACCCTTTCAATATACCCCAATACTTCACCTATACCGCTAATGGAACAGCTTGGAAGTTCTTAAATAGACTGCGGACACAAGTCGGCCGAAGCAAGGAGAATATGTACAGATGGGGTTATGTTGCGGACGACGCATGCTTGTGTGGTGTCTTTCCACAGACGATGGCACACTTTTTGTCTTGCCCTACGTGTCCCTTCACCTGCACACGTGCGGACTGCGGACCTGTACAACGCCACTGATAACGCTGTGTCAGTTGCCAAGTACTGGTCCTCAAAAATATAACACCAAAGTGACACGATAAGAATAAGAAGAAGATTAACAATTGATTAATTGTCAATTGTGACGTAACAATTAACTAACAATCGACCATTAATGAATTGTTAATTGCTAGTTTTTCTATTAACAATTAATCAATTGCCCGGACCCAAGTGACCGTCTGAATTATTTTGAATATACATGAAAAAATATCGAGAAAAAACCTTGAAAGGGGGTCTATCTTTATTACTTTTTAAGTTATTGGTTTTTTAATATTTTTTGTAGAGTCCGTTACCTTGTTTTACATTTTGAACCCTATCTGCGATGTTATTAGCCCGATTTCAGTTTTCTTTGTTGTTTCTTAAAGCTTAAGAGGTACTTTATTACGCAATTCAACAAACGTAATCCAGAACTGCTATTTTAAAAAACGGTATTGAAGCCAAAAAATCATAAAATAAAATTAACCTTTTTTTTAAAAACACTGACGTGTAAATCGTAAACTATCCGCTTAAAACAGTTTTTTTTTATTTCTTTCTATTAATCTGGAACATAAATTCTACGAAAAGCAATAATTGTTATTACCCTACCCCCACAAAATACGTGGCCAACTACAGTTAATTAAGGAAAGTAAATTCAATAAATAATTAAACCGAACTTGTACTAAGTGTCAAACAAGTGTCGCAGTCTGACGAGTTAGCATCAAAATTGAAAAATATATTTTCATGATTAGCCATTTTTGTAGAAACTGTTGCAGTTTTATTTTCAATTTTTTATTTAGAAATACACGTCTTAAAAATTTTCAGAATCTTTGTTCGGTCTGAGGGCTCCAAGCAAGGTAACCACTTATTTTTGAACCGTGGATATGATAGAGCAGCCATAGCAGCATTTTCAGCTTCAGTTGTGGTAACATCGAAAAAAAAATGTTTTCAACGCCTTGTCTATATGCCTCAATCAGAGGATTGCAATGAGCAAAGTAATTATTTTTTAAATTTATTGCAGTTCTTTGCGCAAGGCCGGAAGACACGGCATCACTATACCATAATATGTGTTTGTCTCGCTCCGCATGTCGTGGGCTTTTGCCACAGGTGCAGCACAGATTCATTTTCGTTATTCACATAGGTAACCTTACGTGCGAGCGCCGACTGTACCTGCAAAATCCACAAGTAAAAATAGTTTGCATTGAAAAATACACTAAAACGGACGGAAAGTTTCGCAGTACAGACCGTACTACAGTATGTCAGTAGTACATTGCAGTACCTAAGTACTCAGTGTCGGGGCAAGACCTAAATTTTATGTGGGCAAGATATAATATGCGAGACCCCCTGATAGATGACACAAGAGGACGACGGACGAAAATGTTAAAAGAGAAGCATTTTTTGTTCATAATTTTTTTTTGTTCATTGTAATTTTTTTACATTATGTACTTGCAGAAATTAAAGAAACAGAAATTTTCGGCTTTTAGCCTTACTGAACTCTCTAATAACAGTTCCGTAATCCAGATTAGATGCTATATTGGCCTCGATTGTGAAAACTGCCAGCGCTAAAAGTCTTTCCTGACTCATTGTGCTCCTTAAATATATTTTTATTAGTTTTAATTTTAAAAAACTCCTTTCTGCTGAGGCTGTACTTACCGGTATTGTTAACAAAATTCGAATGACAATATGAATATTTGGGTAAATTTCTTTTAAATTATTTTCAGTTAAATATTCAAGCAGCTGTTTCACATCTCTCACAAAGTCAGATAAATTTGATACCATTGTTTGTAATTCTTCATATAACTCGTAAGGTTGGAAGTCACTGCTCTCATCCACTCGCAGGACTGTGTGTAAATCTGTTTTTTTTAAATATATACTCTTTTGAAACATTTTTCAACTTTCTTATATCGTAAAGAAAACCAAAATTCTCATAATGTTGATTCAAAGATTTAAATCTTGAATCCATATTGCTCACTATAGAATCAATGATGGTGTTAAAAAAATCTATTTTGTACCTGCTTTTGGGAGACTGTATAGGTTCATCGCTTTTTTCATAATCGAACATTCTTTTCTTTTTGGCGACTCTTTTGTTTTTAAAATCTTTTGGCAGGTCATAACTGCTTTTGTCAATAAATTGATGAGCATAAGACAGGCATCAAACCCAGTTTGTCGATATTCTTAATTCCAGTCACAAAAAGTACGCAAGTGTTCAAGAGCAAGGCTTAAATGGACTTGTACAGATTGCCATGATTTGCTTATAATATTTACACGCGATAATATCTCATACCTTATTTGTAACGATATGATGAATTCTAAACTGAACATTTCGTTTAAAACTGAATTACAATCACTAAGTGTTTCAGAGTCTTCCATGTTATTTTTTAAGGTTTCAATGCATTCAACAACATTATCAAATTGCAATAATATGGCCTTTACTGCCTCGATTCTGCTTTCCCATCTTGTGTCTGATAAAGGCTTTATGGTAAGCTTTAATTCGTCCTTGTGTAAAAAAATCCCTAGGATTAATGTTCAATATTCGAGTTTGAACTCCACTGTTTATGCTTATCATATTTGCACCGTTGTCGTAACCTTGCCCACGACAATTTTGAGTATCTAGTCCATTTTTTCCTTATTCCTCCAATATTGCATTAGTTAGATATTCTCCAGCCGTCTCAGTAACAGCAAGAAATCCAACAAAGTTTTCTTCTATTGTGCCGGTTGACGTATCACAGAATCTTAAGATTACTGTCATTTGTTCTACTCGACAACAATCCCTGGTGCAGTCAAGTAAAATGGCATAATATTTCTAACTCTTCTCACATATTATTAATATTCCGCCACTGATTAAACTCTCTGCATTACCAGGTGGTTGACTGGTAGAGAATGCCACTAGGCATTAAGTCCGCCAATTGTACAACTTACAGTGCAATAAAGTTTAAATAAATAAATATTCGGCCTCTTTTACTCTTCGTAAGACTTCATTAGTAACTTCTTGTGACATTAACGTTATTAATTCATTTTGAATATCGTGGCTTAGATAGTGGTGTGCAAGTTTTTTCTCGTTAATAAGCTTTAAGTGTTCCCGTAATGTAGGATCATATTTAGATATCAATTTAAATAAGTCAGTAAAGTTACCAGAATTCCTACCAGAACTTTCGTCTTCTGTCTTAAGAGATTCTCTGTGACCCCTAAATGCCAAATTATGAGAAGATAAGAAATTAATTATATCAATTAATCTCTTAAACAAATTCTGCTAGTGTTTTTGAGATTCTTGAATCAGCCTTTCGTTTTCTTGGTCTATTGTTTTTCCATGTTTAATTCCTTTCTCATAAGTCATCCATTGGAACATATATGCCATATGTTCTTTGGTATTCTCATGTAAAATACTACTCAAGTGTTTCCAGTCACAGCACCCTTTCTCAACCATCTGAGTCTGTGAATTGCTGAATAGTCCGCATGGAAAATAGAATACTTTATTTTGGGAATGAGAATAAACCAACCAGCGACGATGTTGAAATTCACCATTATTTAGTTTTCTTTTGAAATAAAAATAAGACAAGTGCCTATGATCTTCATCTTTGGGATATATTCTTCATCAATGTTTTTTAACTGCTGTGTTGGGCCGCTTTGGACTATATCATGACACTGAGAATCCGTTATGGGAAACTTCCATAGTGCCGGATCCAAACACACAAATGGTTTTTTGACTGCATCTCTCGTATCACTGCTAACTGGTGGAGAAACTACTTGTTCTTCGTGAATTCTTCTGCGTAACGGGAGAGTTTCAGAATATTCAGAGTCTGATAGGAAAGTGTTAGATTCTACCTGTATTTCTGATTTTAGTTCAGTACTCAGTGCGTCTGGAGCTGGAGTGCTTTCCAAAGTTGACGGAGTCTCTGTTATCTGGATGTGTCTATGTTATCTTTTGTGGAAGTCGAAGCAATTGATTCAGATGATTCTGAAGGAGTTTTTTTGAGAAACTTCATCATTATTGAACTTGAACCCTGATTTCCTACAGCATGTTCAGCTTTTCTTTTTCGTTTTACTGAACCAGATTCCCATTTTCTCCCGATATCTCTATCTCTACTGGGGCCTGAGCCAGACCTGTTGAGTAAGGCTGAAATATTATATAACTAAATCAATACTCGACAAGGCGTTCAAGTAGGCGCGCTCGATTCCTATCGATTCGAAGGCGCTGCTCTTCGTATCGTCGTGCCCACTCAGTACTTCTAGCACGAATCACTGTCGAAAAAACATTCGTATCGTTAACGTAAGCATTTTGTATGGAAACTTGAACAGCGCCCCTGGTGTGCGTAAATTAAACTAATTTTAAGAGCACGAACATTTAGACATAACTTTCGTATCGTCATCGTATCGAATACGCAACGCAACTTGAGCCGTTTGTATGAAAATAGCTAGCACGAAGGTATAAAATGACGTGTAGTATCGTAATTGTTGAAGGCTGGCTTGCCAGTTTCACGCATGTTTATTCACTTAAAAATTTTCAGTGAGAAAACTTTCGTCAGAGTTTATTTTGAGAATAAAATAGTAATTTAAGTGATTGTGTTGATTTATTTGGTGAGAAAATGCTTAGATTAAGAAGAATTACCCCACGTCGGAGTGCATTTTACTATTATCTTGCAGCACGATTGATTGTTGAAAGTAGAAATGTACAAAGAGAAACAAGGTAAATGATGCATTTTAGAACACAATATTTTTAGGAATAAAATAAAAATCAATTTAATTTACTATACCTAACAATTACAGAGAAATCTCAAGGAGAGCAAGCCTCAAGAAAAGTATGGCAAATATAGATGTTCAAAACCTAAGTGACACGGAATTTAAAAATAGATTTCGTCTCAGTAAGGCAGCATTTTTTCACTTATGTCGCGTATTAAAAGAAAAATCCAGTCTAAGATCCAGTAAAAGAATCAGCCTGGAACATAAAGTAAGTTGAATAAGTAAACTACCTATGTACCATTCTCAGAAAAATATTTTTATTTAAAATGTACCTAAAATGAGTTCATAATTAAAACGAAATATGTCAGCATAAGACACCTCTATATAAGGCTACCTCGTTTTAAGTGATAATATTTTAAAGGCAGATTCAGAAAAATAAATGAAACATATTTTGTACGACAAAAAAATTTTTTTATACGCTAGTTTTCGAGAGAAAATCGCCTCTAAACATGTAGAAAAAAGAGTAAAATAAAAAAACACCCCGTGCCGCGTGTTGCTGAGCGGAGCTCTCGGTTTTTGTAGGTATTGTCATACGCGCCGCCATGTTCATGTTTTAAGCCTGCGATAAACACATAGGTACCTAAGTTGAGTTTCTGTCTTCATTTATCATACATACCCAGCTGTTAGTGTTTTAAGCCTACGATTAATGAACACATACCTACTTAGGTTGAGTTTCTGTTTCAGATAATCATATCTACCCAGCTGTTTTAGGCCTCAGATAAATGGACACATACCTTCCTAAGTTTTTGTCTTTGTTTTCATACCCAGCTGTTTTGTTTGTTTTGCGTTTATCTAACTGATCTGTCTGTTTGATTTATTAGATACTGATACACGTTGATAATGTTTTTTTCAAATTAGTGTTTCGTAATAATAGGTAATCGAATGCAGTAGGTAGTTACCTTTAATATTATTATTATGTAGGACTAAATAAATAGGCGCGCAGCGGCGCCCCCTACCGCGCATCGGCATGCCGCATGAATGAGATAGGCATCTTCTGTCACGCTCACGCCCACGCGTCTGTCTCGTACTCGCTTAGCTAGTCCATCTTCTGTCACGCTCAGGCCCATACGTCTGTAGTTTTCGCTCAATCTAGTACTTATGTAAGAGACGAAAGGCGATGTCGCGGAACAGGGTGTTTTCAAAAAATATTTTTTTTTGTTAGGAAAAATAAAAACGTAAACGGGCCAGTTTTCAAAAAAAAAATATTATTGGGTCCTCTTTCTATGTTATTGTTTGATGCTCTGTTAAAATATTATCACTTAAAACGAGGTAACCTTATATACTCTAATATATTATTTTCATTTCTAGGTCCTTTGTGCTTTATCATTTTATGCTACAGGCTCCTACCAAAGAATAGTAGGAATGGCTAAATATTTAGGGCAAACTACAGTCAGCAAATATGTGAGGCAGGTTACCGATGCTCTTGTTACCCCTTCAATATTAAATACTTTTATAAAATTTCCAGCAACATAAGAGCAGCGAAATATTGTTAAAAATAAATAAGTTATCATTATAGTACATACGTTTAAGATAAAAACTAGAAAAAAATATAAACAATCCTTTATTTCCAGATTTTATACAAAATTTGGCATCCCTGGAGTAATAGGGTGCATTGGTGGATCTCATTTTCATATATTCACCCCTAAAAGAGAGATAGAACATTTATTTTATTGCAGGAAACATTTCTACTCTCTGAATGTGCAAATGGTGAGATATTGCCTTATAAATTTATACTTATAATGTTAACCTCTTACCTACCCTATACCAGACTTATGAGTTATGGCGTTATTATGTTATACATTTTGTATCCTTTTACATTGCAGATATGTGAAAGTGAATGCAGAATTTTAAATGTTAATTCCTAATATGGAGGCGCTGCCCATAATGCTTTTATTTGGGAGAATAGTCAAGCCAATAGGTATATCCAAAACTTGAACCAAAATAATGAACAAGTGTGGTTTTTAGGTAATGATTTATTTACATTTAGGTTGCTGTGTTTCAAAATAAATTAAAATTTAAACAATATTTTAAAATTTCCCTATCAACTCTGTGTTATCTTCACAGAGTTGTCATGTTATATTATTTAATTAAATATACCTATAACAAATATATTTGCAGGTGATTCTGGATACCTTGGTTGAGAGGCCTTGGTTAATGACACCAATCACAGATGCCGCTGAAGGTACTCCAGAGGCAATACACTACCATCCATGGAAAAGCCAGAGTTGCAATTGAAAATACTTTTGGGAGACTCAAAAATAGATGGAGATGCCTTTGTAAAGACCGCACGTTACATTTAATGTAACGTGCGGGGTGTAATACACCCCTGAGAGGTGTGCAAGTATTATAATGGCATGTAGCGTGTTACACAACCTAGCACTAGATTTTATGGTGCCTGATCCTGAAGAAGATTTAATAAGTTCTTTAGAAGTAAGCGTGTCAACACTTTCTTCACCACAAGAAGCTTTTCACGAGCATGGTTCTACAGATGACTTATATCGCGGTAGAGCCATAAGAAAAATGTAAGTACATAAGATTAATAGACTACTTAGTGTAAGTAATTAATTTCGGTCTTTGTTGTGAGCATTTAAAACTCCAAATAAAGGCATAATTAGATGTTTATAATTATTAATATCTATGTACAATAAATTAAATTCTAACATATACATTCATCTTTTCTTTAGAAAAAGAAGTGATTAGTGTTGGTGATGTATATTGATGAAGTTAAATAAATAAATAAACAAACACTACTCACTTCATCTCTCCAAATAGGTTCGTAATACTTTTAATGCCTCTTTCATAAATTCTAACCACTGAGCTTGCAATTGAAGCTCCACATCACGCTGTCGAATCCTCTCTCGTTCTAATTCCTGCACAATTCGGTCACGCTCCCTTAAGGGAGTACCCTTGCAGTCTCCTCACACTCCTTAAATATTTTAAAAACTGGTTCTTCGGACTTCTTCTTTTTTTTGGTGGTTGCCACTGGGTTTCCCCTGAAGCTGCTGATAGTTTAGGTGCTGGTGGCTGTGAAGGAATATGAGGTGGCGTGACTGTAGGTTGACTACTTGTTCCTGGAGTATTCCATATATCTGTAAAAATTGTGATTCAATGTTAATACTATTCTGTTAGGTTTAGTTTGCAGGATCTTATTTTTGAAGAATGTGCTTTCCTAGACACTTATTTGACTAGTTTTTGTATAATTCTGCCTCATTAAGAAATTAAATATTCAGAGAGATTTCACTAATATCTACAAAAATAAACATAAAATATTTGTTTATACTACATACCTACACCAAGCAATAAAATATTAAACCTGTACAAATCCAGCTTCTTGTATAGGCATCCCGGTAGCTGTCTGCACCCCAATTATATTCAAAACCCTGTTTTCAAGGTCTTTCAATGTTAACTGAAGTGCTGGCCCACCACCTGTGCCCTGAGCGGATTTATTTATTTTAGCTGACTTTTTCTTTACATTGTTTTTGAAATGACTCCAAACCTTAATGAAACACAAATGAACACCACACCATTGAAAAGAGCAGAAAGTCCAGAACCAAAAGAAATGCATAGGTATGTACTTTTACTTGTGTGAAGTGATAGGCTATTCCCTTACATGTGCCTAATTAGGATTTCATAAATTTACCTTTCGCCACTTCTCCTCTGTTCGAGGGTCTCCAGTGCCATCACTGTTCAGCATATCCGTAAGCTCCTTCCATTTTTGCTGTAGATAGTGTCTACCACGAGGGCCCCCGCTGGGTTTGGATAAGTCTCCATACCTTGAATAAATTTAACATTAGTGAAAGGACTGTGACTTCCAATAGTAATTCTTATTATAATATGTTAATTTCTTTTCTTAAACCTACACTATTGGTAAAAAAAAGTTTATATTTTTCGCCCAACTTTGTTTTTAAAAATTTCAAACTTATGGCAAGTCTAATATTGAGTATGTTTCAAAAAAACTACAGTTTTTATAAACTTTACAGAAATATAATCCAAATATCCCATTGAAAGACTTTTTAAATCAACATTATAATATTAAAATAACAATAAAATCTTAAATAAAATATTTTTAATGAATATACTTACTTTTCCATAAATTCTACCATAATGATGTACTGCGGGTGGCTGGTTCTCATTTTAAAAAGTTTTAGAAGTTAAATAATTCTTAAACTTTCCACAAATCACAAGTTCACTTCAAAACAAAGTTGACCTTGCTTCGAGTTAACAAAAATGTCAAGTGTTACGCGTCGTTCGTTTAGGAATACAGTCTCAACAAACATCGGATAAGTAATAATAAATTATATTTATAAATACCATTAAAACTTAACTGAATATTACTTTTTACTGCAGTTTCTTCGTATTGCGTCATAATTTGAACAGCGTTTATATTTTAAGTGCTCTAAAACGACAAAGTTTTCAATTAATTAAATACATATCTAGTTTTTGAACGAAACGTTCATTCAATTTTACGACCATTCGTTCTATTTTGCTCACTCATGTTCACGTTAGTGTGACGTCACTAACGTTATCGTATCGAGGTCTCGATATTATTTCGAAAGTGCTTCGACTGCTTCCGACTTACGGTGTATAACGTTATCGTATCGACAACTCGATACGTTTGCGATACGAAACCTACAAATATTTGTGCTAGGCGTACTGTTTTTGAGGCGTTTCGCCGAATATCTGCACCCTTTGCCTTGGTCTTCGCTTTTAACTCCACCCAGTACTCTAAAAATATTGTATTGTTGATTGAGAGGAACAATAATGATACATTTCCCAGGTCCATAAAAAGATCGTAAACAAATCTTACCCTACGCCACTATTCGGGAGTTTTAGTGACTTCATCTGCCACAGAATTTAGCTTATTAATTATGGACGCCCAAGCTCGCTGTTTGACTTGCCTGAGGCCCTCGCACAGATCGCCCTAAGGCGATGTCTTTGTTGGCCTCTGCAAAAGCCATCAACACCTCAAGCTGCCTTCGGGAGACACGTCTGCTAGCCGGCATTCTGAAATATTGAAGAAATCGTTGAATTATACATACAAACGCTATACAAATCTCAATTACGTATCTCATAGTAATAACGACACCAATATTATTGGTCGAAATGCAAGCAAATACTTGAGTTTTACAGTAAAATTTCAATATGATTATCTTAAACATTCACTTACCTTACTTAATGGATGTATTCCGTACAAAAACAAAGAAACTAAACGATGCAACCAACAAGACTGAATTCGGGGCATTGGTAAATTTATTATCAATTTATAGCTCAAGCACTTTAAATCATTATTTCGAATATTCCAGCGTTTAAGTGGATGTTTTTATCTTTTTCAAGGAATATTTTGGCACGGCACACACGTATAAACCGCAAAAATTAACAAGTTAAGGATGTCGTTATATTATTTCGTGTTGCCAAGGATATCAAATACTCGTAAGTCGGGTAATAACTAGAGTAGTAACAATTTCATGTCGAAAGCACCGCTAGTTTTCGTTATTCACTGAACGATCACGTGAGATAGTAGTAATACTGAATACCAAAATACCGGAAAGTTCGGTTGCTCACTGAGGTCGGTGATGATCACCACAGTGCTGATCACTTTCATCTGTCAAAATTAGCGAATAAGCCTACAGGTGAGGAGCCACTCTTAACTTCTTTGACCAATACATTCGCATGCATGGATAACTGATGTCGCTCATAATAATTATTGTCATCGCAAAGTAAGTATTGCATTCCGCAAAAGTCAAATTTAGACATTTGCCATTTCGAGACAGATAATTTTTGTTTGATTTATCAACTATATTTTGTCTATGTACTGACGAAAATAGTAAATTTTTCCAATCGATCTTTGGTCTACAGGTAAATAAGCCGGTTCGAATAAAGGCACAATCTGTGGTTCAAATGCACATTCAAGCCCACTCTTTTTGAATTCGCTTGACAGATCTTCGAGTAACTGACATGGTTGATTTAGAATTGATCTTCCCCGGCTGAGTTATTCAAGTGGCATACGAGAAGCCCTGCGACTGCGATGCAATAGGCAGAGACCTGGGAGTGTAAAAGAAACGTGTTGTTTGGTCCAACGTCCCTTTATTACTGACTAAACTTACTCTAAAGCCTAATGTATATTATAAACCTTACCTAAGAGAGATGCGTCACACACTACAGTATTTAAGAAAAAAAAAAATGAAGTGAGTTTTTTTTTATACAGTGAAACATTTTGAATAAGCTAAGTTAATTCGATGTCATTAAACGAATACCAAAAAAAGGATAATAATTCAAGAACTCTTTTACAAACATTTCATACAAAAACACGTTTGCCTGATTATTTATGCTGTGCAATTATAAATAGAACCTGTATTACATTGTTTTAACAAACCGTTAAGTTATTTACCATTTATTGAAATAAATATGTACATATTGTTATTTTTGGCATTAATACTGTTTGTTGCTAAAATAAAAGTTATAACCCGACTAAATTATATCGCTACTTCTTCTTAATTACTACTTGGTACTAGGCTACAAATGTAAATTGGTCGGGTTAATAAACTAAAGGCACTAGTGCAATAATATCAAATGTGCAATATGAGCCAAAATCCTAAATATTAAACACGCAGGTTACAAATATTTTACCTTTATGATAATAAAGGTAAAAATTAAACAGAAAATCACTCTCAAACAAAATTAAAATTAAACAAAAAGTTTCTGTCAAGAAAAATCGGTAAAAATGTAAGTATGTATTTTTAACATATTATATTATATTATTGTAATTTCAAAAAAGTTCGAGTTAAATAGACTCATGAAAATATGTATACTATTTATTTGAAAATTACGACATTCGGCCGTCCTACATCGAGCAGCCTCCTGGCGCTCGAATGGCTTGCAGTTCAGTTGGGTTGAAACGAGTACATAAATAACCAAACATTACCTTATGATTTTGAATAGTAAAAATAGCATCTAAGTGCAATCTAAAGTTTTCAAACGGAATTTAAATAATTTAACATGTGCATGAATAATTATTAATGCCAAGAAAATTATAGTGTAATAAATAAAACATGAAATTTTCATTTTACACTCATAATAATGAAATAAATGAAAATGAAATAATAATAAAAAATTTGGTTGCAAAATGCTAAGAAAGTATTTATAAAATTTGTTTCAGATAATTAATAATTTCCTTGAGTCATTACGACATTCGCGCAGTAATATCAAATATTCTACATTATATTTCAACAGTTTGTATATACCAGACCGTCTAGTACTAAAGTTAAATCTAAATACAAATATATCTTCTTATTGATCTACTTAACCATTCGAAACAGCATATAAATAATTTGAATACAATTTTGGTAAGATTTATCAAGATTAAGTTATAATTAAAACTGTAAATCAATATTAATTTAGTTTTCTTTGGGTCTTATTTTATTTTATATAAAATAATAAATAAATATCCTTTGGACATTCCCACACATCGCCATCTAGTCCCAAAGTAAGCTACTCAAAGCTTGTGTTATGGGTGCCAGACAACGGATATAATACTTAAATACTTTTTGTTTGTAAATACATACATAATATACATAGAAAACACCCAGACCAATACAAACAGACATGTTCATGCACACAAATGTTTGTATTGTGCGAGGATCGAACCCGCAACCCGCTGCGTAGTAGGCGATTTCTCGACCACTACACCAAACGGGTCGTCAAAATAAAGCAAATAATTCAAACATTGTACAACATTAAACATGGCAGATAAAATATTTGTGCCAGCAAACATTGTTAAATATTGTTCTTACAGCGTCGCCAACACCATCACTAGATGGCGATAATTTATGATAGATATCATTCATGGAAATGGTGATAAAATGCTATGAATTCGTAAAATTATAAAAAAAAATGCCCATTGATTTGATTATACAGCAACAATGTCTACATTGAGTAATTATAAGCTGTAGAACTAATATTTTAAAAAATATTTTGAAATCTTGCAGATTTTGTGTACTACCTCGACTCAAGCTTACAACCGTCTCAGTGTTTTTATTTAAGGTTGTCAATTGATCTAATCATTCATCAAAAGCGGCGATTTCAACTATTGTAAGTTTACTTTTGCGTACTCTGAATATTCATAAAAAAATTAAATAACTTTCAAAATCCATTAAAACGTTCTCAACGAACGTAACTTGTAACTTTATAAGCGGCTGCTTAATACCAGACTTGTAGATGCACTACATTAAAACTGTTTAGTTTTACTCATGAACTAGCGGTAACTAAGTTTAAAGTGCAATTTGTTAATTAAGTTATAGTTTATGTAACGCTAAGTGCACATTATAAAGAATTAAATTGAATAAAATACGCTTTAGAATGTTTTGAGAGTTTAAGTCGTAATGTTATTCGTCTGTAAATAGTGATCTTACATTTACTAACCTTCAAACATAGCTAATAAAGTTTTGTAATGTAACCTAAATATTTTATTTATAAAAAGTGCAGTGTATTAATTTTACATTATCAAGGTGTAATGTACCAAATATTTGCCAGACAGCTTAAAAACTAAATCATATTCAGTTTATCTGCTAAAAGAAGCATGATACAACATTTCCTAAAAGATCTTGATATTTAATAGTGTATAAATTATTTCAAATCCAATAAATCATCAAATTAGATTAAAAGTTTATAACACTTATTATTTATAAAATTATAATAAAAAAACAATTACAATTACTTACAGTTACGTAATGCGTTTCTCAAATGCGAACGGAGAACCGGTTAGGACGAAACTTTTATCAATACCACCCGCAACATTATTGATACTTAATGAACGACTCGATTCTTGTTAAAGTTTAGCCAAAAGTAAAAATAAAAATAATTCGTGTAACATGTCACCTGTTTGCAATTCCTAATACCATTTGTGTTTTGTATATCTTTGGTCAAGTGAATTGTATTCTTTGGGAGCAATAAATAATTAAGGTTTATCAAGCAAAAAGCTGTGGTGTACTTTTACTTAATTTAAAAAAGAAATCACAATCATACCCTTTTTGTGAACCAAAAATTCAGCAAAAACAACCCATACGATAGGGAATGGTTGGTTGTGCGCACAAGAAATTGCAAGTTAAGATGAATACACACAAAATAATCATTATTTTCCCAAATTTATTAACCTTATTCTGAATCAAGTAATAGTTTTTTAGCATGATGGGAAAATTATATTAAATGGTTCTAGTGTTACTAATTTAATCCACTGAGACCTAGGTAAGATACGGTACTTGTTTTCATAGTATGAAAACAAAGACGGTTTAGTAACAGAAACACTATGATATGTTTATAAAAGTCATCGAAAGAAAAATATACAATGATATAAGTTGTAAGAATTAAAAATGAAAGCTTGCTATTATGTATTATTTTTGTTGTTCTGAATGTAATCATATAATGCAGTATTTGATGAAAATATGTCAAATATCGTGTTCTGATAACTACAACAGTAAAATAGAGCCTAAGGCAGTATATATAATAGGTACTTGCTTTACGATTTACTTAAATTAAATTTCAAATAATATTTCGTCTAAATTTTTAAAAGCTTAGGCAAACAGCCTATTCATAAGAATGTCTTTAGAAAAATTAAACTCCAGCTATACTAGCTGCTTAATATTGCTCTTTGGGATTATTTGATTGATTATTTCATGGGGAAATGATTTTTTTTATGAATCATCAGAATGTTTTATAGACTTACCAATACTACACTTAAAACAATTATTACAAAGAGGAAACCCTCAAGAGGGTAGGTCATTACAAAAGTGTATTATAACGCAGAAAATTATTTCAAGGCTAATAAAATGTACCGACTTAAATTGAATACCTACTACAACATAGTCAACTCCTTGAAAAGAGGCATTGAAAACAGTGACAGTTTCTTGTGCTGCTCAGCATTAGGTTAGGTACCCCCAAAATTGCCCCAAAGCTGTATTAGGGTATAATTTGGAGCTTTGAGTGGGTCCAGCCAGCTACACGTCTTCCTTCTCGGCTCTGCCTCTTAGTGACATCCTCCATCGTTCACCGTGGGGTCTTTGCTTCTTTCGAGCTCATGCGCGACATCGCGTGTGATGCAGACTCATCAGATCGCATGAGACAAAATCATTAGGATTCATCAGATGCCTTTATTGTATAATCATTAGTCTTCATAACTTAGTAGAAATTAATAATAATACACTTATAATTTATAATAATAAAATATGAAAAACTTTGTCATGTATTGATAAATTAGATTTCGCTACGGGATTAAATATTGTATGACATTTAAATAAAGTTTTCACGCCTTGCATTGCTTTTTGTAAAAACCTGTGAACCTGTGCTTTTAACTAGCATTTTATATTTTAACACATTTTCGCTAGTAAATGATTTGAATTTAATCAAGTAGGCAGAAAACATTTATTCTTTAATAGAATATTAATTTTGAACCAGAAAACTTCAATTATGAATTCGAAGTTATGAGTAAATGTTTTTCTCAAGGGTTTTTAAGAAGTAAAATAAAAGCAATTATGAAAAAATTAGCACAAGGGCATAAGGTAATATTTATGAAAAATTGCATATTTTATTTAACTTTTACATATAAAAATATCTTTCATTTATGGTAGGTAATTAATATAGCACTCAAAATTTCATCACCATTATAACTTTGCCTAGCATCAAGATTATTATCTAGCTATGTTAGCCACTTGTAAGTTTACCGTTAACTTATATCACTGTATCAAAAAAACTATGTCATTAAGAGAGTAACCGCGTGGCAAACTCAGTTCATACTAGAGTACAAACGGACATATAATCAGCCACAGTTGCCTCCGTCAGAGAAATATCACACTTAACTATCATCTGACAAGGAACCTGTCAATTTGCACACTTAGCTACAAAATCAGTCCATATAAAAGTAATAAACTTAACAATTCCCCGACGAAAAAAAACAACCACTCGGCATATTTAGTTACAAAACCAATCCATATAAAAGTTGTCGGTGACTATCAGTCTGACAGTGACATTTAATCACTCTAAAGCAAATAATTCCTATTAGGGTCATAGCCCACTTAACTATTTCTCGGTATGGAAAAAAATGAAGTAGCGTACTTAGTTACAAAATTAATTCATATCGAAGTACATCTTAATCAGTCTGACATTGACACACTTATCAGTATGAAGGCAAATTATTCTCGATAGGGATAAAACTATCCAGTGAGGAAGAAAATAACCAGTTGGGATACTTAGTGACGAAATCAATTCATATGAAATTAGAAACTGACAATTTATCAGTCTAGGGCAAACTATTCTTGTCAGGGTCATAGCACACTTAACTATTCCCCGACAAATAAAACAACTAGGTAGCATACTTAGCTACAAAATCAATTCATATTAAAGTACAAACTGACAAACTTAATCAGTCTTAGGCAAATCATTATCGTCAGGGTCATAGTACACTTAACTATTCCCAGACAACGAAAACAACCATGTATCATACATAGCTATGAAAGCAATTCATATTAAAGTACAAACTGACACACAATCAGTCTAAGGCAAATTACTCTCGTCAGGGTCATAGCGCACTTAACTATTCCCTAACAAAGAAAACAGTAAAGTAGCATAATTAGCTACGAAATCATTTTATATTAAAGTGCAAACTGGCACACTTAATTAGTCTAAGGGAAATTATTCGCGTCAGGGTCATAGCACACTTAACTAATCCCAGACAAAGAAAGCAACCAGGTATCACACTTAGCTACGAAAGCAACTCATATTAAAGTACAAACTGACACTTAATCAGTCTAAGGCAAATTATTCTCGTCAGGGTCATAGCACAAAACAAAACCTTTAAACTTATCTAGCAATGAAACTAAAACTGAGTTCACTTATACATTATATTACTTTTTATGCTAATAGCATACATTTACGACTATAAGTTACATTAATTTGGCACAGCTATCATTATCAATTCGGATGACTATATTTTTACAGCTCACCTACATGGCTACTTCTTTTGCACACAGCACACCTACATGGCTACTTCTTTTGCACACAGCACACCTACATGGCTACTTCTTTTGCACACAGCACACCTATATGGCTACACGGCCTTCAGATTCACTTCAAATAAAAACCAAGATCACTTCACATGGTTATATTTTAATAGCACACCTACATGGCTATTATTTTTCTACGCAGCACACATACATGGCTACATGGCTTCATGGCCTTCAAATAATTTCATTTTAAACAAATACTAATATCACATGAAAACAGAACTTCTCATAACTTTATTGAAGGTCATATAACCTTTAAATAAAATCTGAATCTGTTGAAATTCTGATGGCAATTAACTTTTCAATATCCAAGCAATTGCAGGCATAACAATAAAATATCTATCGTGTCTCGTTCACACACGCTTCAGAGGTTAATGAGAATAATGTAAGGTTATTTCAAGTTCTTCTAAACCTAATATTTAAATACAATGTTCAAAATGAAACAGTCTAATCTGATGGTTATGGATGAGCCAAATGCTGCACCTATTTTATCGGAGAGTAGCCCCGACCAAAAACAGCGCTAGCACTAGCCCACTCAATACCATCATTGTCTCTTCGTGTAAAGTGCCCACAAGGGGTGCCTGTGACTCCGGAGAGCAATGGGTGTGAAATCAGTGTATGTAGTGTGGTTTGTATATAGAATTCGTTTATTAATATCTGAGAAGCGTTATAATCACTTTAAGAATAATAAAAACTACTTACAGTTTCTCTCGGACATAGCTCGTGGGACAGCACCACTTCTGACTTGTGATGAAATTATAACACTGAGACTTTTTCAATACTTTTATTCTTCGAACTGGGTACAACTTTAGATACAACCTCTTCAACTTGATGCCGCAAACCAACTGCACTGCCGGACTCCGCGCTCTCCCCGAATACAAAACTCCCCTCCAAAATATATCGGTGTTGCCAGGAAATAAATTTAAATGTAACTGTTATAAATACCAGTTCGAATAAACGATAGCAGCTATTTATTTGAAAATTACGACACAAATGGGAATTAATGTTTGTATTTTTTTTAACGCGAATCACTTTACTAATCATGTCGCCATAACACTCCCATTCTGAATTACGACGGTAACAATATGTTTTGTAATGACCCAATCCTCCGTTTTCATTTAAAGTATATCCTATTAAATTACAAGCCTTTACAATCAGTTATTGTTACATCTTCAATCATAGATGTTGCTGAATTCTTTAATGAACTTACACCATAGTCAGATAATGTAAGCAAATTTAAAGGTAGAATACAATATTTTCTGGTTTCAGTTTTCTTGCAGACCGAACAATTTTTTGGACACATATGCACTGCAAATTACATTATATATATTTTTTTCTATCACAAAAGTTACATTACAACCGCAATCAATCATTTCTATATTTCCTTGAACTGACAATTCGTAATAATTATTAAGAATTTCGGTTTTCCATTTTTAATGGATTAACTGTAACGTCTTTATGTCGCGTTGCACGAACCAGTGTAGAAAAGGGCTTATTTAAAGAACTAATAAATATTTAAAATATTAGCGTAGTCTGTACAAATTACTACCAAAGCTCTCTTATTAGGTCTTCGTAACTTCCAACTTTATATAACCTGAAGCTATTATTTTTTTTTACAGCCATTGAGATTGAAAATTCTGGCTTTGAATGCCTTTTAAACATTACTCGACGACAAGTGGAAATTCCTGGTATCGATTGCTTGATATTTTCGGTGTAGTGTTGTTTATAGTTTTTTCACTTTCAGTACCCTTTCGTCACCTTCGGTTTTTCTGAGACTTTTTTCTAAGAAAACAACTTCAAATTTTTACGTGTTATGACTGTTCACTACAAAGTTAACATAACTTTCCGGTTCATATATTTTTCATGTTTGAATTTTTGCCTTTCAACTAGCGCAAAATCTCGATTAATAGGCATCATTGAATGTCCAGGAATAGGGTAATTTATATCAATTGTTTGAAAAATGCCTTTAGCACACATCTGATCGAGTTGAGTGAATGTATATTTAATTTTGTTTTGACTGAAACAATTGTCGCAAAATATTTGTAAATGGGTATGTTGTTCCAATTTGTGCCGAATAAGGAAGTCATCCAATGAAGTTATAACTTCATTAGGGCCTTTGTGCGGGTAATTTTCTGTTAACATATAACATACTTGTGGTATTATCATTCAAATTGTGGATAACAAAGTTATGGAGCCATAATTGCCTCAGATAGTATTCATCAGTTACATTAGTAACTGGCAACGGTAAATTTTTTGGAAGTCGAAGCAAATTGAAAGTGTTTGGTTGAGTTTCTCTCCTTTTTCAATGGTATTATATTTCCTTAAAAATACTTCGGCTTGGGACAAATGCAATTCATGTACTGTTGTGTAGGAAAATTTATCTGAAATACTTTTTACATTTCATGTATGCTCGGTCCTCAGTTTTGTCAACTTTATATTGAGTATTTATATTTATTCCTGAGGGCCCAGTTAAAGTTAAATCAACTGAAAATTGTGAAGGATGGTTAGACTTACGATACTGCAAGAAACGGCATAGCACATATTGCAAAAAAAAAACCTTTTTGGACTAATTAATTCTATAATTGATAAACCAAGGCTGCTCAACTTCTTTATCATTCTGGCCAAACTGACAACTTAGATATTTCTGGCGAGCCACTGATGGTTAGTAGCTTAAAACCGGGTCCAGACATGTATCATTTGCCCGATCCTATCACCGTATCCGTATCTGCGTTATTGTATCAAGCCCCGTATTAAGTAGTGGACGCTTCCGACTTGTGCGATCTTCACAAACCGGCATAGATTTTGCACGCGCACTAGAAGTATGATATAAGAATGATTTTTGTTTTTTCACTGCGAAGGGCTGCCAACAATAATCCATCTTTTTCTTCAATTCGCCAACTGGACCCTCCATTTCGACGGACAGTTCATCCCAGGTCTCCTGCTGTTTACCAATTGTGGCTGGGGTCCCATAGCACTTGCTTTTCTTTATAGGCCTCGATAAATTTAATAACATTTTCATTGTTCCAATTTATTGTTTTTACTTCACGGCAACGACTGAAAATGACGCGCACGTGCAACCGACCAAGCGTCGCGAGTGACGCGTCCAGCCAGACTGACCCACGTCCGTATCTGTATCACCTTTGATGATCGGACAAAAACCAACATGACATGGGACGGGCCGTATCATAACGGCGTATCGAGATCGCGTATCATGATACGCGGGTATCATTACCCGTCCATAGGCGAATGCTACACGCTCGATATTTATCGTGATATTTACCGTGATACTTATCGAGTAATATTTTGGTATACTACACATACGATACGAATCGCGTCAGTACGACGGTAAATTTCATTGAGTACACTTGTGCGTTTCATATTGTTCGTTTCGTTTCGTATTTGGTCCAAATATTATAAACTATGAGTGATAATATTAATAAAGCTTGCGTTGCTATTATATTAGCGATAGCATTGAAAAAACGTTCAAAGCGAAAAAAAATGGGCGAAATGTTGGTTTAAACAGAGAGAAAAATATACACATCTGAATTTATTAAATCAGATTCGGGAATACCAAGAAATGGATGACTACGAAAATTATTTTCGCATGCCCGATGCTCGCTTTGAACATCTGCTGGAGTTGATTACTCCATACTTGATTAAAAAAGATACAATAATGAGAAAGGCTATTACTGTGAGGGAAAAGCTAGCTCTGACTTTACATTATCTGTCAACAGGGAGATATTTTAAAAATATGAGATTTGCAGGAATAATGTCATCCGAATCTGTGAGTCAAGCAATCATAAGTACTTGTGAAGCACTTACATATGTCCTACGGGAATATATAAAGGTAAGAAAAACTTCATGATATAATTTTAATGTTTTTAATTATTTATTGGTACGAATCAAAATATGTAAACAAACCACCTACAACTAATTTTAGATTTATTCACCTTGGTAAGAAGAGAAAAGCGTCCCTACAGTATAATCTGTAGTTGTAGTAGTATAATCAGTGCTTGATGTAGACGGAATATGCAACATATAACTTGCCTCACTGTGTCTACGTACATTGTTCGTATTTGTTATGATCAAATTAGAAGGCACGCCCGAAGTGATTACATTGTTGTCATACATTTGAGTAAAACTTGGAACATCATTTGTTTTGGGGTAGGTTGCAACACAATTTTCCGGAGATGAAACAGACTGTGAACTCGAATAAACCGGTGACGGCGTGGGCGGAGGTACACTATTCGGTGATGGCGATGTCAATTTCGTAGATACAAACCGGTTAAATACTGGACTACCAGTGTTAATTTTTACTGAGTCCCTGTTTAGCGTCCCAAGTTCAGCCTCGAAAAGAATTTCGTTTATTGCCTTTTCGGCGAGGAGTCTTTGAGTTGAATTCAATTTATTTAGCTTCTGAGTCCAATAAAGAGCAGTAGGATCTATATTTGGGAATGACACTGTTGGAGACACAGGTTGTTGCGATGATTGCGACAGATAATTACAAGCTTTTTCGAGAAGTTCGTTCTGTCTTGTTACTGGTCCCTTCTTCTTAAGTTTTTTTGATGGTGGAGCAGGTTCACCCATAGAAGAAAATGAAGGCTCAGTATGTTCTTCTTCATTTTCGGACTTATCCAATTCAGAGAACGTGTTCTGAAAAAAAATCTTACTATTACTTATAATCGACATACTTTTCAGGTGCCAACAACAAAAGAAGAATGGATGGACATCGCAAAGGACTTCGAAACATTGCATGGTTTTTACAACTGTCTTGGCGCGCTTGATGGAAAGCATATAAAAATTCAACATCCACCCAATTCTGGATCTCTTTATTACAATTATAAAGGTTACTATAGTATTGTTCTTATGGCACTGGTTAATGCGAAGAAAGAATTTATTATGATTGATGTCGGCTGCAATGGACGAGTTTCCGATGGTGGTGTCCTTTATTATACCAAATTTTGGGATTCCTATCAAACAGGAAAATTGAATTTGCCCGAGGCGGCCCCACTGCCAAATACTACAGAAACATTTCCATTTGTATTCACAGCAGACGAGGCTTTCGCCCTTGGGCCTAATTTGATGAAACCATATGCGTTAAAAATGCTACAAAAGAGGAACTAACATTTAATTACCGTTTATCAAAAGCTAGAGGTGTGGTTGAGTGTGCAATTGGCATATTAGCTGCTAAGTTCGGTATTTTTCAAAAAGCTATATGGCTAACACCTGCAAAGGCTACAAAGGTGACAACTGCATGTTGTTATTTACATAATTATTTACTTAAAACAGAACCACACTTTTATCTTTCGTCAAGTGGAGATAGCCAAAATAATAATGTATTAGAAGGCATGCAACGTACAACATATAGAAATAATATAAACAGTGCTAAGATGCTGAGAGACAGATTCTGTAACTATTATAACGCCAATTGAAATGTAATTTTTAGATTATGAATATAGATACAATAAAAAAACTTACCACATCAATGGGCTTTTCATTTTTATTCAAAAATTTCAGCATATGAAATACCCAAGACTTTGGATTGTAAACATTTTCCACTGCAGCACCAGATCGCTTCGAATCTGTTATTTTTTAAATTCCTTTCTGTAGTTAGATTTCAATGAGTTAATCTTTGCAATTACGTCTTTAGTTGTTGCGCGTGGTTTAATATTTTTTAAAATTTCAAGCAGCTGCTCATAGGCATTCGCCCTTTTCACTTTATTAAGACTGTCTGCATTTGAGCTGTCCCATACCTCAGGTAATGTTTCTAACACAAGTATGAATTCTTTCAAGTGTTTTTGATCGTTCGTTTGAGGTACGGCGGGCTCCGCCGCCTCAATATGCGCGTCCTCTTCCATCGTTGACAGAATGAATATTGACGCGATAAATATCGACTAGAGACTAGACGCTCGATATCTATCGACGATACTTGATACAGATCGTGGATTTCTGGATTTCTAGAAATCCAGCGATCCGTATCACGATACGTGATATGCTACACTACACACTCGATAAATATCGTGATCCTGGATTACGATCCAAATATCACGATAAATATCGAGCGTGTAGCATTCGCCATATATGCGATCATGATACGCGTCGACGATACAGATACGGTGATCGGATCGGGCAAATTATACATGTCTGAACCCGGGTTAAGACTTTAAAATATGCCCGCCGCGACTTCTTTCAACTTGACGGGTATTTTCAGGCTTGCGCGGGCCGCTTAAAAATGGTCGGCGGGCCTCAGTTTGGGCCGCGGGCATAATTAGGGTTGCGCAGCCTTGTGATAAACCATTATTTTATTTACTAAATATAGTCCATACGAGGGTCAAACTGAAAGTTCTTAGAAAATCAAAAACTGATTACATTAGCCAGTTATTAGTTTTATTATATCTTTTCAAAATATTGTCCATTGACGTCAATACACCGCTGCATGCGATGGAACCACTGGGAAAAGCACTTTGCCCACTCGTCCTTAGGGGTCTCTTCAATGGCATCGCGATACGCAGCCACCGCTTCTTCAGCATTCATAAACCGCTTTCCTTTAAGTTTTTCTTTAATTTTTGGAAATAAATAAAAATCACAAGGCGCGAGGTCGGGGCTATACGGCGGATGACCCAGTAATTCAACGTTTGATGTCGCCAAATAGTCGATCGTTCGCTTGGCGGTGTGCGACGAGGCGTTGTCGTGGTGAAGGAGGATCCTACTGCGAGGTCGTTTCTCTCGAACTTTTTCCAAGACAAGTGGCAAACAATTAGTAGTGTACCATTCTGCAGAAACTGTTTTTTGATCCTCTAACACAATTGTTGCGAAATGACCTATCCTTCCAAAGAACGAGGCCACCATTTTTTTCCCGCACTTCGATCTCTCTTCACTTTAGTTGGCAACTCCTCGAAAGGAAACACCCACTGAGCAGATTGTCTTTTGGTTTCAGGATCATAACAGTAAATCCAGCTTTCGTCACCTGTTAGTATGTCGAACACAGCATTTGAGTCACCTCCGTTAAATCTTTCAATCATTTTACGGCACCAATCCACACGATGCAGTTTTTGAGCCTTAGTCAAATTATGAGGTATCCACCGGGCGCAAAGCTTCCTGACCGCTAAATGTTCGTGGAGGATTTTGTGCACTTGACTCATACCGATGCCTAAGCTTGTCCGAATCTGCTGATAGGTCACTCTTTTGTCAGTCTCTATCATACGCCGCACAACACAGATGTTATTTTTAGTCGTCGCCGTAGAAGGCCGTCCCTCACGTACATCATCAGTGAGATTAGTGCGACCACGTTTAAACTCATTAAACCAGTTGTAAACAGTCGCACGAGATGGGGTTTCATCGTGAAAGGCCAATCGTAGTCTATCATAACTTTTTTGTTGACTTAAATGACATCGAAAGTCATAAAAAATCATTGCACGAAAATTTTCGGAGGGCGAGGGCGGATCTCCATGGAGTGGGGCGATCCCACTCCCGACGGCACACTGGCGCCTCAGGAGGGTCCCTGGTGATTGGACAGAGGTGTCCCCACACCGTCTGTCCGAGACCCTCCCGACGAGGCGAGCCACGCCCGACGGTAAACGCACGCCGAGCTCGCCCAGAGGACTAAAGTCCTCAGGACTTCCCCTGCCTCCTCTGATAAACCAGAGGGGTGCCTGGAGTCCAACGACTTTTAGTGAGCCGCCGCTCGATGCGAGACAGACGCGACTCACTATGGCCACTGCCGCCCGATACGGGAACAGACGCAGCGGCACTCTCCACGGAGCATCTTGGCTTCACCTGCCGCTGGATTGCGACAGGCTACTGAGCCCCCTCGCCACGACAAGGCGTGCTACATTCGAGGGGGATCTAAGTTCTAACCTAACCTAACCGATTCGTTTTTGGGTAATATAGTTTATTGTACAAATTCGGGAGGGAAGCTAGGGGGGCCCCACATGAAGGGGGAGCTTTGCCCCAGTGGCGTTGTACCTTAAACTTATTGACTGGGGCCATTTTGTTTAATGGTTTATCAAAGTTCTAACCTAACCTAAGCGATTCATTTTTGGGTCATAAAGTTTCTTGTATGGTGGGGAGCTTCGTCACCCGAACCCTATGGGGGGGCTGCCACCTTCCCCCCGTTTCTTTGCTCCTACTAGATTATTGGCCCCAGTGGTGTTGTGCCTTAAACTTATGGACTGGAGCAATTTTTTACTGGGTTTTAAAAGTTCTAACCTAAGCAATTCGTTTTTGGTTAATATAGTGTGTTGCCCTCGTGGATGGGGTGCGCCCCCTTCTTTGCTCGTACTAGATAGTACCTACCTACCTATCTGAAACCGAAGAGTTAAAGCTACAAGTTGAAACCTATCTGGTCCGACTACATTTATTGCATATAATATTCTACGTTGTTTAATACTACCATAACCTATATGCGACCCCTCCAACTTTCGACCTATATCAATTTTACCCGTGCTTAGCAAAATTTTTGAAAAGATAATTTTTAATCAACTTCTATTTCATTTCACAACTAATAAATTATTACATAATAAACAGTTTGGTTTTACAAAAGGTAGAAGTACTGCTGATGCTGGAGTTGCTCTCTTGAAACATGTATTTGATGCATACGACGGTAGGTGTGATGCTATAGGAGTATTTTGTGACCTCTCTAAAGCATTTGATTGTGTAGACCATGAGACCTTATTGAAAAAACTTCAACATTACGGCGTTTCGATCGATGCGCTAGGTTTATTGAAATCTTATGTTAGTGATAGAACTCAAAAGGTTTATATTAATGGAACTGAGTCTCCTGGAGCACCTCTAAAAATGGGAGTGCCCCAAGGATCGATATTGGGACCGTTGTTGTTTCTGATATATATAAATGACCTTCCATACTTTGTCGATGATATATGTGAAATAGTACTGTTTGCAGATGATACTTCCTTAATTTTTAAGACTCCAAGGGCCAAAGAATCTTTTGACGATGTAAATGGTGCTCTTTCACAGGTGCTTCATTGGTTTACCGTTAATAATTTAGTGCTTAATGCGGGTAAAACCAAATGCATAAAATTTACAATGCCTAATGTCAGACAAGTCCCAACGCAGATCATGGTTAAAGATGAGCCACTAGATACTATACAAAGCTCAACGTTTTTGGGAATAACCGTAGATCATAATCTTCAATGGGGTCCACATATCGAGACCTTGTCAGGGAAACTTAGTTCGGCTGCCTATGCAGTAAGAAAGATAAGGCTTTTGACTGACGTTGAAACGGCAAGGTTAGTTTATTTTAGCTATTTTCATAGTATCATGTCTTATGGTATCTTGTTATGGGGCTCGGCTGCAGATATTGAAACAATATTCATACTGCAAAAGCGAGCTGTACGGGCTATTTACAATCTCAAATCTGACGACTCTTTAAGGGATTTGTTTAAAGAAGTCAAGATACTTACAGTATATTCACAGTTTATTTATGAAAATTTGATTTATGTTCGTAAAAACTTGCACTTATTTCCTAAAAAAAGTGATTTACATGATTTCAATACTAGAAACAAGAATAAACTTGCCGTTCCAAACTTCAGACTTCAGAAGGTTAATCACTCGTTTATTGGAAGATGTATTACTTTCTTTAATAAATTGCCTCAAAATATAATTGAATTACCTTTACATAAATTCAAATCTATTGTTAAACAATGTTTAATGACTAAAGGATATTATAGAATAAATGATTATATGAACGATAACAATGTATGGTCTAGCTTGTAAGAACATTTAATTGTAATATTTTTAAAAGAGGCATTGACAATAGTGACTGAGTTTGTTGCGCAGCTTCTTCTCAGCACTAGCCCACAATTGTCCCGAAGCTGTGGTAGGGCCAATGTTGGGACGTGTATAAGTGCTAGCAATAGCCTATGTACAAAATAAAGTAATTTTGAATTTTGTAATTTTGAATTTTTATCCTTTAAAATATTTCTACTACCAGGGTTGTAAATAAAACAGTAAATAGTGTATTTACAATAACATATATTTGGATATACATAGTTTATTGCTTTAATTAATTATTCAAACAGATCGCCATGTCTTGTTGTGATTTTTCGTCTCCATGTATATTCAATCAGCCAATCCGTAAAGTCCTTCCTTTTTGTTTTTGTCTAAAAATTTTTTTTTAATTTTCATCCACTGACTCTCGATTCTTTGTGTGTGTGTTCCGTCTGGTGCCACAAAGCGATTTTCCGTTTATTAATCATGATCAGGAAGGCTGAAGTAGGCTCTCCCAAAATCGGTTTGTATAGTGGAGCCTACCTTCACATGTTTCTGGATCAGTGGCACCAGGATCTCAACAGTGCGAACATTATTGGGACACACTTCTAGTCGTAGGTCGTCACTGTTATCTTCAATCATTCCTATCACCTAGTGACCCTCGATGTGCCTTCGTCTATTATATTTTCTTTTTCCATATTTGGATTCATCAATTTGAACTACTTTTCCGGGTCCTCTTATTTTATGGTTTTAGTCCGCAACTGAATATTAATAGGCAAGAGACACCTCTTCGGCAACCTCTCTCGTAACTTGGTGGTATGAACATTGGTCACTGAACGCAAAAATCTATTGAAATACAACAGTTATTCGTATTCGGGCATCTTCAAACCAGGTCTTTGATCGGCTGATAGAATGAGCCCGGCGAGGAGTCTTCCGACAGCGGAATTTGCCAAATTGTCCTGCTCCGTCTCTGGTAAAAGTCATCTGTCTGTTCCGATGATATGGACACATCTTTTGGGTAGCTATCAGGCCTTTCTCCTCAGCAAATTGAACACATTGTTCATACGTGCCAATGTTCTTGTAAAGCCGTTGTAAGGACTATAGAGACCTGTAACAAATGAAATCAAGATAAAGTGCCAAGAGAAATGACAATAATAATGCCCTAATTTCGTTAAAACATTTTGCAACACATTAATAACTGTTGTTTAAATGTATCTAAACACATAATTGAAATTAAAACAAACCTCAACTTATCAGCAGTATAGAGTATTCTTCTGCCAGTGGAGCCCGACGATAGACATTCTCCTCATCAGACGATGATGAGGGTTGTCGCCTCAGACCAGCAGCTCCAATAGGTCCAGCGACCCCGCTAGGGCCAGCAAGCCCACTAGGATCAGCAGCTCTACTAGAGCCTTCAGGCCCACTAGGGCCGGCAGCCGTATAGATTTTGTCACCGTCACCGAGCACAAGTGACTCATTTGAGTCCAACACTTGCACTGAGGAAAACGGCGGTGGCGTATCACGGGGCACAAGTGGCTCATCTGAGTCCAAAACTTGCACTCGCGATGGGGATGGCACAGAAGTTGCACTCGAAACAAGCGGCTCTATTAAGTCCAAAACTTGACACTGCACAATCTTCTGTCGGCGCACAGTGGTCGGCTTTGTACGTGAGTGCGGAAATAATTATTTTATTCAGTGTTAATTTGCTTTTAAATTGTAAAAAAAAAATAATTATATAAAATGTATTATATTATTATCATACAAGAAAATAAAAATAAGTCACTCTTTTATCAGATCTAAAACATCTTGGTTTAGAACTAAATCTTTTTTGCAGATTTTATTTCTGCGTTGTTGATTGTGTAATTGGGGATTTTGCAGTGTCTGCATATGATTTTCGCACTGAAGGGAAATCGCAAATCGCAATTATGTGGATGCCTCAGAGAAAGAAATGTTGTCTTGGGACATGACAAACTTAATTGATTTTTGCCTTAAATGCTCTGGGCATGATTTGTTTAGTGCCGAATGAGGGCCTAAGCAAAGAATGCAAGTGGAGTTGGATTCAGTGACAACGCAGTTTGCTCCGGGGTGAGGTTGGGTGCATCGGAAACAACGGGGTTGGGAACTACATTGTGCCTTTACATGCCCAAAGCGGCAGCAGTTGAGGCATTGGATTGTAGGGAGCTGGTAGGTGTCCACTGGAATTGAAGTGTGACAACAATAGATCCGTTCGGGGAGGGTCTGTCCTTTAAAGGTCAAGACGACCACTTTGGTTCGAATTCACGATGCTTTGCCATCTACAATTATTTTCCTATTGAGGCTTCTTGCTTTGAGCAAGATGCCGCAGCCTTCTGGGGTTTCAATGGATTCGGCTAGATCATTCATAGACATATCAACTGGGAAGTCCTTGACGATACCCATGCGGGTATATTGAATGTGGGGATAGAGGCGATGTATTGGTGGGTGCTGAGTAAGTCATTGTTAAAGAAGTTATTTGCATCAGCAGCGGATTTCAATTCCACTGACACACGGTTCCTACCTATCTTCTTGATACCATCCTTAACAATACCACAAACCTTATTTTTCATTAAGAGTTGGCCGAACTTCATGGGATGTATGTATGTGGCAGAAGGAGACTTAGACTCCATACGATTTAGGGGAGATAACGAGCGAGGGGTGCGTAAAGATACCGGGTTTGCTAAGTGAAGAATCAATAACAGCTCTCTTGACAGGTTCCGTTGATTTATGAACGGATCAGACGAAGCCAGAAGCATGTTTATAATATCCTCATTCGTACATTCGCGGGAGCCCTTTCGGGAATGAGAGAGTCGATATTGCCGATAGTCCTTATTTCAAGGTTCTCGAGCTTCTTCTGTTAGCAAACCGATAGGTAATAGCGCGGATTCAATTATTTTACTGCTGTGAATCAATATCTTATGTACTGTGTTCGGCATATAATACCAATTATATAAGTTTATATACAATTCGAGTAGACATTCGAGCATAGAAACTACGCATAAATAATGTATTTCACGTTTAATCAATTTAAGGGTCATAAATTCATTTAAAACATCATTAAATTCATATTTATTTTGTGATTATGATCCAATAACTATACTACAATAAGCTTTTTTGCTTGCCGACTACTGTGCGGCGTGGCGAGCCACAGGGCTTCGGAGATGCCATGATATTCAAACGTTCACAAGGATACAGGAGTACGTAAAACGATGTCGATTGCAGGGCGCACAAACGATGACTGGTTCTATCTCTAATAAAACAACGTCAACGAATAGCGTCGTAATTTGCGTTTCGTTACAACTTTTATTAACACAATAAATAAAAATCAAATATATAAACAACATTTTATCATGTATTTATATAAAAAGATATAAATTAGCATATATTTATTAATATTCAAGTCTAGTAGGACAAAAACGTACTTAAATATTTTTATAAACTGCATACAATGCACATTTGAAACGGAACTCAATTGACAGCAGTAAAAAAACATGGCAAATAAATTACCTCGAGTCGTAAAATATTTGCATTTTCATTATTTTTTTGTAAAAAAACTATGGGTTCGTTGACGCTGAAATTTTGCAGCAAGGCTAGCCCTAGACCTTTCTCGAAAAAATTGCGGTCGCCGAAATCAACGGTCCACGTACGTAGTTTATCCGGTCCGTGTGTAGAAAAGGGGAATAAAAATATTTTTCCCCCTTTTCTGCACCACAGCTCTAATGGGGTGGCGAAGGCAAAGTTAATTACAGATGGCGCGACAATCGTTGGTACCTCATTCAGCCGTCCTCAATGTCAATCTTAACTACTTTGTGTTTAAAATTTGTTATTCCTGTGTGTCTTTATTTAAATAAAATGTATTCCTTATTGACTGTGGCTCAATTAAAAGAAGAGTTACGCAAAAAGAAAGCTAAAACAACAGGAAAGAAGGCGGTTCTCGTAGCTAGGTAGGTATTAAATATTTACACAAATAACACCATGCATGTGCTTTCTCACTTCGTGTATAATTAATTTATGTATTTGTTGTTTCAGATTAGAAGCATATGATGTTAATTTTAATACAACAACAGAGGCTAACGAAGATGATGTCCAAATGATAACACCCTCAAATGAACATTACAAAGATATTAATTCAAAAACCATACTGCCTGCATTCACTAAACATCACATTCAGGCTTTTGCAGAAGTGTACAAAAAGAAAACAAGCAATGCTTTGCAAATGTATGAGAATCGACATTTACTCACAGCTCGTGCAGTCAGAGCTGGTGATTTTACATACATCAAATGTCAGTGCATGGCATCAATGAAGAAGATTTTTTATGTGGTTGATATAAAACTACGGAATGCTTGTGGTTCCATAAAAGAAACACATTGCGAATGTGCAGTAGGAAGTGGACATGAAGCTCATTGTAAACATGTACTAGTAGCATTATATGGCATTGCACATATGGTCCAAAACAAATGTATTCTACTGCACCAGGTTTGTACCCAGAAGCTAATGACTTTTAAAAGGCCTAAACCATTCCATTCCTCTCCTTTAAAATGTGATGATTTGCCAAGAAAGCAGAAAAGGTATTCTATAAACTATGAACCAATAAATGTTACTTCAATACCAAAATCATATGCTGACTATGTCAGAAATTTAATAATTAACTATGGCCAGACATCTGCACCATTAAAACAAACATTTTATCCTGCTAATACCTATGCAGCAGAGTGGGATCACTCATATTATGAGAAAAAAACTGGTGAACAGTTTACAATGGAGAGATTGCATTTGGATAATGTTACTCAACAACAATTAATAATGATTGAAGAAAATACTAGAGAGCAAAATACCTGTAAGTTTTGGAAAGAGTTACATGAAACTCATTTAACTGCAAGTAAATTTCATACAATTTGTCATTGTATAGAATCTTATAAAGCTAACTTGGCAAATAAAATAATCAATCCAAAAGAGTTTATATCCAAAGCTACAATGCATGGCCGTATCAACGAGTCAATTGCTATAGCTAAATTTGAATATATGTACAGTGTACAAGTGAGAAAATGTGGAATCTTTTTGTCACAAAGCCACCCATTTTTGGGAGCTACACCCGATGGTTTATTTCGGGATGATTCAATTGTAGAAGTGAAATGCCCATACACTGCCAGATACTGTGACATCAACCCCATCACTGTGCCCTATTTAAGTTTAGTAAACGGTGAATTAGTCCTTAAGAAAGAACACCCCTATTTTTATCAAATCCAAGGCCAACTGTTTTGTTCGGGGAAAAAGAATTGTATTTTTATAATATTTACTTTTCTACATCTCCAAACTATACACATAGAGAGAGATGAAGAGTTCATCAAATATATGGTGGATAGATTAAGTGGTTTTTATTATGAATATTTCAAAAATGCTATATTAGAAAAACATTTGTACAAAAATTATAGTGTGATAAAAATGGTGTAATAATAAAGCTTAATATCTTTGATGGAATCTTTATCTCTATGTGAATGGTTTTTTAATGCAAATCTGCATCCTGTCAGTCTTTCATGTATAAATTTAACCAATTTTGATTAAATTTCTCAAAAACGCTGTCTGAATAAAACTGGGATGTAAAGTTTTTATGTCCTTCTCCCAGTCTGAGAAGCACATAAAATACTTTATATCCCAGACATGTCCTGTCCTTTTTTCCAGTGTAGATAATGTTTATACCAAATTGAATCAAAATTGTTTTAGTAATTTAGGGATAAAAGACGGACAGACAGATATAAAAATACACTAGCAGTTTGTATTAGTATTATTTTATTATGCACCTAATATGTAAGTAAATAAAAATAACATTTTAATATTTAACATCTTTTATTTCATAATACCTTCTCTAAAGTTACAACACATTAAGCATACATAAAATATTTTTGAAGCTAGAGGAACATAGCAGTGGTCTAGATCAGTTTTTAGTATTTTATATGTTTTTGTAAGACCTTTTAATCTTTCTATGTGCACACGTTTGCTAGAAAGTTGTCTGTCATGTAACACTGTTAATCCAGGTAGTTGATCTTTTCCTTTTAAAAATGCTGGAGTTTTCACCGCAATGTTTTTAGATATAAATAAGTCTTCCACATTAAACCCTCTATCACCCAAGATAGTATCACCTGGTTCACACTTATCAAATAATAAGCTGCGTTCTATTGTCTGTCTATCACTTATGGACCCACCATATGCCAAGGAACAATAAGAGAGCAATCCACCTGGTGATGCCCCAACTAACACTTTCAAAGTATTTCCATGTTTATAGTTGCTCCATGATGCCTGTTGAGCTAAAGTGTTTTCTGGCTTCTGTATTGGAAATTCTGTAGCATCTATAATTACACGTATAGTTTTATCATATCTTTTAAAGGATTCTGGCATATAAAAATGTATTAAGTCTTTGTTAGGCCAGATATCTAGTGTGTTCCACATTTGATACATAAAATTCACCCATGTAATAAATATGTTGGAAACTGTTGCAGTGGAAACATTAAAGAATCTAGATAACTCAAATGAGGTTTTATTTTGTCGAAGCTTCATTAAGGTCATGAAAAATTGATCCAAATGAGACAGACTTAAAACTTTATGTTTATAATAATTAATGTGTGGAACCATTTGATGTAATGTAGAATAAACCAATAACAGTTTTTCATAAGACTCGAAGCCTGTATAAAACTGAATAGCTTTATCGTCATTTTGGAATCGCAATACAGACCCATATATGTGCTCTATATTTATTTGTGTTTGTTTTTCTGCATATTCTACAATTTTTGAAACATCATCAGAAATAATCTCTGTCTGTGGTTCTACGGATTCAATTACTATGTTGGCACCTACATCAGGAGATCCGTCACATTCCAGTTCTGAGAGGCCCAATATTACTTTCTGTTGAGAGCGTGCTTCATAACGTAATGATCTCCTTGATTTTGATTGCTTTTCACACTTAGAAAACGAGAAAATCGAGGGAATGGCGCCTTTCTTCAATAACTTCTTTTCTAATTTAACACCTGAAAATGAATGCAGATATGTAATGTAATAGGTACTTATATTTCCTCATGATAAATGTTTTTGCTGGTATTTATTGAATATCTTACCCGTATACTTGCTGTCTTCGTAATAATCACTTGGTTTGAAATGTTTTGCACATAACCTCGAAGTCTGAGCCGGCTTCCAATTTTTCCGACGTATTGCGTTGATCCAAGATTGCAAACATTTTTGGCCTCTAGGAAAACGATGAATTCCAATATTTTTACAATTATAAGCACAGCATTGCGGCATTTTGTTGGTTTTATAATGCAAAAAGTTTAATCGGAAAGATTTGTTTTGTTTTGACCAAGTTTTGACAGTTTGTCAGGTACCAACGACAAGACGCCACCTACCGTGAGAAATTGGCGCTTTTTCACCCCATTAAAATGCCCTTTAACATTCGGCTATGTCACGGAACGGGACCCCCTTTGCCCTTTGCCCCTAAACATTTATTGTTTACAAAACATAAACGTACGGATAAATAGTATGTTTAGTTAAACTTAGTTGAATTTAGTGCCGCTTCTCGTACTGGTGGCATATCGCGTTACCAGATTTAAATTTTAGGTTAGTTATGTGGATAACCTACAGAACGTAAAAGCTGTTGCTAGTTTACGTGAGTCTCGATAGCCATTCATATTTTTGATTTTCATAAAACAAATAATTGGATTCGAACATTTGATCAAACGATCAACCAAGTTTGCAAGTAAGTTATTGTTACTAAAACTTTTATGATATTAGAGCCAAATTGCTGTCTTATGATAACCTGCTTTTATCAATTGTCTCCTGCTGTTTTATCTTATTTAAAATCATCATCGTTTTTAAATGTCGTTCATCTCTGCTCGTCTGTTTGGTTCCGTAAGAAACTGTAAAAACCAAAATACGTAGGCGGAATCAGTGATGTTGTCCTAGTACTCCATTCCCGTAAACTAATGGCTCGAGTATGGAACTCGGTGGGCAATGGTTCTAGGTCAAAAATAAATCATTTAATGTTAAAACAGGGGCTCGTAAAGTCTGACACCAGGGTATTTCATTGCATACAAGCCAAGAAGAATAGTATTTTTCTTACTTCAGTACTTCAGTCTGCCGGTTATTTTAAAGTGTATGGTAGAGCTCAAGGTCAATGTACAGTGGCCAGCACATCAGGTTACTTACTTTTGTTGCAAACTAGCCCTTACTATAACTGAATAAGATACCGCAGTGTTTACCTTGACGGGCTCTTGACTGTACATTGTATTTTACCCGATTTGCAAATGAGATATATTAGATTTTTCCTGTTTGTTTTTTTGTACAAATAAATTAACAAATTAAATTCTATTAACGCCTATGGTCGGAAATCCAATATTTTTTTTACACGGAACACACTAAAAAATCGTTACCAGGAGTCGAAAATAGGAGTAAAATGTAACATCGCAAAGAGTAAGGAATAACAGAAAAGTCTTCGGCAACTTTCAATAATGCGTCAGGCACATAGGTTTAGTTACTACTTATTAGGGTTATTATGTAATGTGGTGATTTATCGTAAGATACTTTCAAATAATAGGTACAAGATATGAAAAATATCATCACTTTCATTTGATGTTTAGTCTCATTAAATCGACAGCAGTAAACCAGTTCCTTTTTACAAGCATTAAAATATCAGTTCTTGTTTCTGTTATTCTGCGAGACCACAGGGCTAAGATTAATAGCTTCTAGCAAGTTTTATCTTTGTAACGGGGTAAATAAACGATTAAAAAATGAACACAAACAGTAACAGTTAATAGTTAATTTACATAACATAATGTACATGAATTTAGCATGTAATAATACGTTTCGTGTGCAAAATAGGCATTTTGTAGATAAATTAGTATTCTGAATTTTTCAATAGTCTATGATTTGCTATGATTTATGAGGTAAATGATAGCTGATAGGATTGTGCGGAAATTACGATAAATACATATCGATATTTAAAAAAAACTTCGATGTAACTTTTTCCCAAAACCATAACAAAAGAAAAAAAAGGAATAGCGCCAGTTATTTCGGATTAATTTACTTTCTATGACATATCAAGCTTTACTCGTTTTTTTGAAACACCTTGTATAGAAAAATGAAAAAGGAAAAGATAATTAAGAGACTTTACTGGGTTCATCCAATTATACAACAAAAAGCAGAGTTTGTTGGGTTCATACCCCTGTATTATGTATTCCGAGAATATAACGATAATTTGTGGACTATTTTCGTATGAAAATCTCCACTTATGACAATTTTTTAAGTGCTATAGAAAATAAAATAAGACATGAAAATACTAAAATGCGAGAAAGTATTCCTCCATTTATTAGATTGACCGTAACGTTGAGGTAAGTAAGCAAATATAAACATATTTAAGTAGGTATATTATTTCTTATACAGGGTGTAACAAAAAGGCGAAATAATATTTAAGGGTATGTATGTATGTAATGTGAACATTAAGTAGTAAAAGTTTTGGTTAAAAATAAACAATTTTTTTATACCATACTAAGTAAATAAATTGTTTTTAACTGTAAGTGTTGACAACCCTGAATCTGCGGTCATTCGTTAGCGAACCCCCGCCCGCACCTGCCCGCGTCACGATCAGCTGATGCGCGGACGCTGCGCGCCGCGACGCGCTGCCTTCTTACAGCCCGCCCACCCAAAACTGCCTAACTACCTACCTATCTTAGTTTTGATGGGAATGGGACTGAATGATAACAACGATAATTAGATTAATGCATTTATTTGCAAAAATATTTAGAGACATTAAAAAAATATCAGGGAGGTACATTTCTTTTTTAAAACTATTTACAGAAAACAGTAATTAATGTTTAGGACAATAACACCGACTTTGACTTTTACTTTCATTTACAAAGAACAACACACTTATTTGCTGTACCTCATAATTTTACCCAGCAAATACACAGATTTTACCAGAAAAACCTTTTGAATATTTTTCCGGCCATCGGTAATTTTACCTAATAAACTTCATGTTTTAGTAATTTACTCGACATCGAAGTCGGTCACAAATAACTAGTCACAAACACAACGCTAATAAATCAAAAAAGGAACAAATTCCCTAATGATAAGTTCATACAATGTGACTTATAAATAGGTATGAAGTACCTAGGTAATTATTTGATGGTTAATATCTAGTACTCTCTGTAAAAATCTACACAACATAACTACGACATAATTTGCTAACTAGTAATATTTTTATTGTAATAAACAACTATCAAATTTATTTCGTTGTATGATCTCTTTTGTGTTACATACTACCAACACTTTGTGCACATAGCTTCACTACAAACGTAGGTAATTACTTTTAGAAAGTTTGCCTTATTATCACTTTTAAAAAGCCTACATATTATTATTATTATTTTACAAAAATGGCTCAAAATGTCTGCCACCGTGTTCAATGCAAGCTGCGACTCTGCGGTTCATCGATATCCTCACGTTTTGCAGCATCTGAGGCGTAATGGCTTGAAACGCTAGGTTTATTTTATTTCGCATTACGTCAGCACTATTGCACTCCACTGCGTACACTTGGTTTTTCACGTAGCCCTACAAAAAAAAGTCCGTAGCGGTAAGGTCGGGCGAACGGGCTGGCCATTGCAATGGACCCCCTCTGCCAATCCACTGAGCACCATATCTTCCATCGAGATATTCCCAGACGTCTTAAAGTTGTTTTATTAGGTCTTAAAGTTGTTTTATTAGGTTTCGGTTTCTCACTGTGTTGCGTTGCAACACAGTGAGAAACCGAAACACATAAAACGACTAAATTTTTGTTTATTTAATTAATTCAATGATCATTGAGAGGATCACTGTACATTTTATGAAAATTTCACATCTGTTTCCTATTTAATCCCGATTTATGAGTTTGTTTACACCTAACAGCTGATATTTAGGGTTGTCACCGATAAGTTTTTGTTAAAACTTTAGCATCAATTAACTCAGTAATTTATACTCGCACGAGTTTGTGGTTTTGCATAGGAACTACACATTTACTACTCTACACGTCCTTCAAATTTTATTTCGTCTTTTTGTTACACCCTGTATAATAAAAGATAGACCCCAGTTATTCATATTTTTTAGAAAAGTCGAAATTGAACTCTTCAGTGTAAGTTGTTTCCACACTGCTAACAGATTAGAGATCGGTGTAAGAAGCTGTATTTTCCGGTAGCAGCGTCGGGTTTTTAGTACTGTAGCATGGACGATGTGCCTGGGATATCTGTCGTAGACTGCCTTGTTTAGTCGTAATATTCGGCCTAATGTATTTCGTCAGCCGGATTCTATTGTTGTCGAGAATCATTCCCTTTGCGTTTTTGAGTGGTACGCACTAGTTTGATCTCCTCTTCTTCCTTAGTAACAGCTTTTATAAATTGCGCCATATTTTGGTCTACCTCGGAAATATCTTCTGGTTTCTTCTTTTTTTTGGGCATGGTGATATTTCAGGAGATTTTTCCTTATTCGATGTTAAAGGCATATTTCCATAAGTGTCAAGACGTGTTGTGATTTTTGTTAAAAAAAGCATTTGATCATAGAAATCACATTTTCGAACGTTCTTCGCACTCGAACCCGATTTAAAGTCTTTAAGTCTTTTATTGCATTTCATCCAACGGTCGCGCATGTTATTCCATTTCTTCATTACTGACTTACCTGGAATTTAAAAAAAGTGCGTTGGTACAGACGACACCAACCTTTATAAATTTGTCAAAATTCCTCAATCAACAATTCATTCTAAGCAAAAAAGGTACAGATTTGGATAACTTATTCAGACGACGATAGACGCGGTGGAGGTTTGTTTGTCGTATGTAGTGTTTTTTTCTTAAATATCAGACGATGCATGTGATCTGTTTTAAATTTAGTAGCGTTTTGAAGTAAGTAGGTGGGTAGGACTGCGCTTAACATTTTTAGTTTGTATTTTATTCGACAAAAATTACTACACTATAATTTATTATTTTGGGAGGACGACGATTAGGACATTTCTATGAACAAACAAGTATTTCTATGAACAAACGAAACCCATTTCATCACTGCCATGTTATCGACGAGCCAATTGACCGGGAGCCTATTTCACCTATAGGCCACTTTACTGAAAACCCAAATGCACGCAATTTCATGACGGCGACAGTACATTTGTTTGAACGCCATATATTCGAAAGACAATTATCTGAGACTCACTCACTATTTCATCTAGTAGTCAGAGAAAAGATTTAACTGATTTCCTCTTACACCCAGTGCTTCCAGTTTTTGTAAAAGTATTGGAATGGATATTGTATCGAAAGCCTTTGCTAAATCAACGAAAATTCCTAAGGTTTTGTTTCCTTCGCCGAGCTCTTTCGTGGTGTATTCCGTTAGGCTATGTATGGCGTCCGCCGTCGACAGTTTTGGTCTGAAACCGAATTGCGCTGGAGAGAAAAGCTTGTATTTTTCGATATAGTTTACTAGACTTTCATTAATTTTAACCTACATTCGGTTAGTACCATAATATCACAGTCAAAGTTAAGTCGGTGTAAAAAAGTATTAAAACCATCAATGTTCGTAAATATACTACGAATATTATGGGTTTATACAGTTAGTGAGTTTTGGTATGTAGAAAGATATTGTCTGCAGTTTTCAACATCGCACAATTTAGACTTTGAGACAAAAAGATTATCTAACTCATTTAAAACATTTGTATCCATTTAGATATATAAGAGTCAACTAATTAAGGTCTAAGTTACAAACAAATTGTTTGGCGCTCTTAGGCGCCAGCATAATCTACAGAGTTAATATACTCGATTCGGCGGCTTTCCTTGCAGGGCATTCAGCGTCCCCTGTCTTATGGGCCTTCGGTTTCTTGAAACGCAGACAGGTCGCACATTTTGGTGATTCAGCCTTCATTGCACAATCCTTCATTTCGTGCCCGAGCTCCCCACAATGACCACAGGTGCTGGTTTCCTGTCGGCATGTCTTAGCTGCGTGACCATACTGCTGGCATTTAAAACAGCGTGTAACTAAAGTGAAGTCTCTCACGGGGCACGAGGACAGGCAGTTGATGAAGGTGCGGTCGTTTGGAATAAGGGCTTTACGAATTTGGGCGGATACTTGAACGACATAATTGCAGGTCTCGGCTTCTTTCTTTCCTGATTTGTGGCTCAGTTTAATCGAAGACAAGAAAGACTCAAGTGTCATACCAGGTATCTTGTCGGCTAAATTTTACTGATAGATGCAGTTGAAAAATTCCGTCTCTTGCATGGAAGAAGGGACACCGAGTATTATAATTCTGGGTTGGCGTTTGAGAGTCTCGTCAACAGTGAGGCCAGAGGTCTTTAATTGGGTAGAGAGCTTTAATTTTTCAATATCGTCCTTTGAGTCGGTGCTGATGATCACGCCGCCGTTCCTTGTTTTACGCAGACCTCTCAAATGAAGCTGCATTTGATCAGGTTTAATGATCTTTTGTACCAAGGCCTTTGTTTCTTCACTCGTCTTTAATTTGTCGCTAGGGTATATAGCAACGGACCTGAATTTCGAAGGCTGAATAAAACTGTGTGGGCTTTTCTTGACGATTTCTGCGAAGGATTTAGATTTGCTACCGGGATCAGAAGATTTGTCTATACGCACTGTAAGTTCTTCGATTTTTTTCGACAGATCGTGATTTTCTTTCAGGGCTTGAAGACGTATACGTATACATTACTGTATACATATAACGGAAATAACCCACCACATGTTTAATACCAAACACTGACTATGTTTTACCATATGTTTTTGTAGGTGACGAAGCGTTCGCACTCCACACTAACTTATTTCGACCATACGGAGCTAAAGAACTCACAAAAGAACAAAAGATATTCAATTACCGATTGACAAGAGCGAGAAGATATGTTGAGTGTCCTTTTGGAATAATTGCAAATAAATTGAGAATTTTGCACCAACCCATAAATGTTCTTTCTGGTCGTTCCCTCAATGCTGAGGATCGTGACTGTATGTCAATCTTCTCCACTCGGTCCGATTCTGCGCCATATGTACCGCTCCCTGTATCTGGCCTCCAGTCACCTCCTTGAGTTGGTCCACCCATCTAGGTGGCGCTCTTCCTCTAGCGCGCTTCCCCTCCATTTGTCCGAGAATGATGAGTTTCTCCAGGCTGTGCAGAGGGGATCGCATTATGTGCCCAAAGAATCTTCGGATTCTTTCCTGGCACGTAGTCAGCAGGCGCTTGGTGACCTTAAGTTCTTCAAGGATAGATACATTGGTTCTCATAGCTGTCCAAGGAATGCGCAGCAGCTTTCTCCAGCACCACATTTCAAAAGCATGTATCTTGTTGCGTTCCTTTTTCCTGAGACACCAAGTCTCCACCCCGTACAGGAAGATAGAGAAGACCAACGTACGAACCAAACGCATCTTAGTTACCCGGCGAATATTACGGTCTTTCCAGATTATATCGAGGCTAGTCATGGCACTTTAAGCCATCCCGATGCGACAAGCAGGGTATCCCTCTCTCCGACCTCAGTGAGGTTTTAAACAGATGGCGAGTGTACTGCTACGACCTTTATAGTCAAAACACGCATGAAGAGGTCGATAGGTCGTGGGATGATTACGAAGCTGAACCCAACATACTACGCTGCGAAGTGGAGGACGCCATCAAGAAGCTCAAACACAAAGCAGTGGGTCCTGATGGCATATCAGCTGCCATAATCAAACATCTAGGCCCCGAAGGTGCCGAAATCCTCTACCAGATTTGTAGCAAGATTTGGTACACTGGTATTTGGCCTCAGGACTAGGCACAATCTGCTGTCATCCCCTTACACAAAAAAGGTTCCACAAAGAAATGCGAACATTACCGTACTGTTTCCCTCATGCCTCACGCTAGTAAGATCATGCTCCAGATTCTGAACAAGAGACTGGCCGCCTACATAGATAGACAGATTCCTCTGGAACAGTCAGGGTTTGTGCAAGGAAAAGGAGCACGAGAGCAAATACTGAACGTACGCCTACTCATTCAAAAATGCCGTGAATTCAATAAACCTCTTGTGTTGTGCTTTATAGACTATGCCAAAGCATTTGACTGCGTAAGATGGCATTCCATGTTCAGGATGATGTCGGAAATGGGCGTGCCATCACACCTTATCTTCCTTGTCCAGACGCTATACCTTGACGGGTCGAGTTTCGTGAAATTGGATGAATCACAATCTGAAACATTCCGTACAGAACGAGGGGTCCGTCAGGGATGTATACTTTCTCCGAAGCTGTTTAACCTCTACGGCGAGTATATTATGAGGAAGGCGCTTGATGGCTGGGACGGCGGCGTTACGGTGGGCGGTACGAAGATCACGAACCTAAGATATGCCGATGACACAACAATCCTTGCAGCCAGTGAGTCCGAGATGGCTCTGATCTTGGAACGTGTAGCGAGAGTGAGTCTGGAATTTGGTCTACACATAAACCGTTCTAAGACCAAAGTGATGGTGGTGGACAGAGCTCAAGTTTTAAGTCCATCAAATGCGCTCAAGGATTACGAAAAAGTGGACGAATTTACATACTTGGGGTCGCTGATCTCTAACAGTGGTAACTGCGAGAAAGAAATCGGACGCCCATAAATGTAAATCTTGATTTAGATGTTGGGATTGCGAAAGTCTACAATGAAACAAGTCAGCTTAAATAATACATTAAATTGAGAAGGCAACCATGGCACAGCTATTGAAATTCGTCATAAATTTAGATTTTTTTTCCAGTGAAGAAGGCGCATTGCCGTGGCAAGATAAATACATATAAACCTAATCAATGCATAAGAAGTTTTACTCACCATATTCATTTTTTTGTTTATCTGACATTTCTTCAAAATCATTGTTCAGCAAAATAAATATTTGTCTCCATGCGTCAAAAGTGGGTCGTTTTTCTCTATACATTTCTAATGTTTTGTCCCACAATACGGGTCTTGCCTCTACTTAAGTTATAAGTAACTCAATGAGGGTTGTCGATAATTTTTCTGCCACCAGATGGCGCCTCGTAGGCGTCAGGTCCAAACAAATGTCAGATAGTATTGATTTCTACCGAACGCATCTTAATTTCGGTAAATTCTACGTATTTATGAATTCAATGTGCTTTTGTAATGGATTACGGACAGAAAGAGGTTGCCCAACTAAAGAATGATCTAAAAAAGAAAGGCGCCAAAGTAACTGGCACTAAAGAAAAGCTCATTGAAAGGTAACATAATATTTGTTTACATAATTGATTGTATTTTTTAACTGTTAAATTAATGTTATTTGTGTTTTGATGAGTTGTTGTTGTTGTTTAATGTATATTCTATATTCAAGGTTAAGGGACTACGATAAGAGCAACAACTTCAAATGAATTCAAAATGATAATTCTAACCTTTCTGACATAATTTTATACATGCTAGAATGGCCATCAGAGAATTATTACAAAAGTGTGCATTCAAGAACAGTAATACCCAATTTCGACATCATAAATATAAACACTTATTTTCTTATATCTTAAGAGGGTATAGGTATGTCAGATTATTCTGCAGTGCACAGAAGAGGCTATAATATGCTTCAAAATGACTATCTATTAGCATTAGTGACTGCAAATACTACTACTCACATATTTTTCAAGGATCAGGTACATTCTGAAAATACTAAATCCCTTACTTATTTTGCTTCCATTGCCTTATGTAATGAAATTGGGTGTATTATGCAATCGGTGTGTGAATGTATAGCAGGGAAAGGGCCAAAAGCCATTTGCAAGCATGTGTCAGTTTTGTGCTATGCTGTACTCAAATTTCGAGACCAGAGTATATGACTAATTAAATAAATAAAATAAAATAAAATGTGTTTATTTCGGAAACATGTCCATAAGTGTTAGTAAAAAATTCTCTTAAAAACTATGTTAGTAAATAGGGATTATAATTAATTTTGGTGTCTTTGGCGAGTTGAAACTGGGTCCAGTGTCGCATAATGACACTGTCCGTGTCCAACCTCGCCGCGACCACCATCAAGAGGCTGTTGGAGCTGCCCCGTACCCGCCGCACCAGGGACGCAATGCGTTTCCTAACGATAGCCGAGAGACTATCTACCACGGCTGCAGCTAGCGTCCCCCATGCACTGCAGTGACGCGGCAGCCCCATCAGTCCCCTGAATGCGTTATTATATTGAGTGCGCAGGGCGCTATACGCTCGTTGGGTGTAATTTGTCCACAGGCTACACGTGTAGAGTGAGTTACAATATGCTGTAAAAAGAGTCCAACACAAAAAAAATAAGAATGGCATGCACCCAAAAAACATAAACTTGATGTTTCGCCAAAGAAAGCAGCGGACCTTTCTTATGAAATAGCAGAATACAATGTTAGCAAAAAAAGAAAAGAAATATGTGCTATGATCCAAGACTACAGTCCTCCATCAGTCTGAGAAATGAATGGACTACAACAGTCAGAAATAAAGTTATTAACTTCTGTTCATTGTCACAGAAAAGAATAGGATTGTGTGGAATTTTGGATAGTGATACCAAAATTCAAGATCTGCCATGCATGATGTGATACGTGACCATGACTACCTGCCTTTTCCTTTACATCACCAACTTATACTTAATAAAATACCTGTAAGTCTATTCCAGATGCATATTATTCATTATAGTAGCTATGACTTGTAATAAGACTGAACTGATAAAAAATGTAGCAACAATTTTGTTAATTCAGTATATTATGTAATTATCAATAGTAATCGTATTTTCATAGGTATAGTATATATTTGTTTAGTTTTTTACCTTCATACTTTCCTTATCCTTTGCCCTTTACAGGTAACTATTGACTCAGCAAAGGAAATTGAAAAGAAAACCAAAAATCAGACGCACTTAAAGTTATGGTATACAGAACGATCTTTTCGAGTGACTGCTTCAAGAGTCGGTGAGATTTGTAAATTACTGCTAAAAGGGACCAGGAAAAATATGCACTTGACATGACGCCCAAATAAAAGAGTCAGTGTAGCTCCTCCATATTTTGCATTTACATTTATAATTTGTAGGTTGTGATCACAAATCTGCAAAAAAAATAACAATTAGGGCTGTAGAAAGAAAAGTAAATCAAAATATGTTCCAATTTATTTTGACTATAGAGTCAAACAAAAGTAATGCTTACCATTTGTACATTTAAAGAATGATGTCCTTTTCTATTGAAATATATGTGCTCCTCTTCACTTGGCTTAACAATTGCTACATGAGTGCAATCAATACAACCTATTACACCAGGCAAATTAAATCTTCTCTGAAATCTTAAAAAAATAAATATAAACAATTATCAATAAAATAAGACCTTATCCAGTTTTAATAAATTAAACACAACTAAAATTATAATTTTAGAAATCATCACTCAAGAGTGATCTGGCTGAGATTCTGTCTGAGATTTTGTCAAGACAAAAATATTTAAAATACTCACTCCTGTCTAATTTTTGATCTTTGTTGAAGTGTTTGTGGGAAAACAATCTATTTATTAAGTATATTGGGATGGTTGAGAGCTGCCACAACTTCCCTAATGCAACGGCTTGCTGTTCGCTGTGGCAAATGTTGTGTAACACCTACAATCCGCTGATATGACCCCGTAGCCAAGAAACTCAAAGTGCAAAGTACCTGTAATAAATAGACAAAACCATTAGTGATTGTCGCTTTGACGCTAAAGAGTAAAAATAACCTCTTAATATCAGTTCATTTTGTCATGAAATAGGTAAAGTCTACTTACTTTTACTTCGAATGGGATTTCTCGAGTTCCTTTGAATGCTGTATGGCTACGAAGGTCGGAGAAAAGAATTGAAAAACACGTTTTATTCAACCTGAATCTTTGACTAAAAAGTAAGTCCGGGGTTTCGGCTATTAGCTCCAAACACCGACGAGAATTATTTCTCCGTTGACGCCTTAGCCACACTTCTTCATTATGTGCAGCCCACAATAATTTCAAACAATGCATTGTACTTTATTATATTTAACTTTTAAGATAAGATACACAATTTTCAAACAAACACACCATCAGCTGATATAAGAACCGCCATTTTATTTTCCGTAATCGTCGAAGAGGTCGGTATTCGCTACCTAACGTAGCGATGATACGCTCACTCAGCGTAGTTGATTGTCAAAAAGCGCCACTTGAACTTGCGCCACAATCTCTGACCGGTGAAACTATTACTTCATCGGACAAAATTGTAACTGTTTGTGAGTTATCCACTTGATTAGGATTCGGATCAGGAATGTGCAAAACAGGCGGATACGTAGTTTGAAGTGACATATTATGATTTGGTGCAATAACTTAATTATTTGGCTTAGGCAATGGCATCCAAACAATGTTTTGGGAGTACGTCTGAGATCAGAGTAAGATGAATGAGATGAAAAAGGTTGTAAATTGCCAATTGTATTACTTACTATCTGGACCTGGAGTTTAAACTAAATTTGGTACAATTTTGTTCGGTATGGCAGGTTCTGAATATGATGTGCAAGTAAAGTTGGGTCGTTTTGGAATTATTATTTCATTATGAAAGGTTCAGAGTACGATTGAGAAGAAGTCGATCGTTATTGGATGTAATCAGGTACATAAAAATTAGGTGATGGGCTATTAAGATTACGTAAACGGTTTATAAACATGCCATCGATCTCGTACATGAAAATAGCTCGTTCATTTTCCGGTAGGCCTTGTAATTTTTTGGCAAGTAATTTGCAGTACAACTCGCAATCGTCTTCTTCAGTTCTTTGTTGGTCTTTTAGAACACTATTTAAAGTATAAAATGTATCCTTCATCTGCTTGCTAGCTTCATTAATGAGATCTTCAGAACCTTTAGCTCGTCGATGCGGGTGCATTGGTGTAAAAATCTGTAACTGTTGGCTAGCTGAAGCAATTGGAGATTGCGGCATCGGAGATTTTTCATTCACACTTGATTCTTCTTCAATTTCAAAACCATGTGAATTGTTTTCCTGAAATAAAAATAAAATATAAGTAATTAGGTGATTTATTACAAGGATATTTATCTTTTTACTTATTTTTAGAAGGTGGGTACTGACCAACGTTACGAGGTGTAATGTAACATTCGCATCGAGCGTGTTACGCATCGAGCATGTTACGCTGTGTTTTAAAATCAGCGTAACATGCTCGCCAAAACTCTGTGCTCCGCTTTCGCCGTCAGTTCACTCAAAATGGCCGACAGTGAGGACGCGTTGGTATCTTTGATTCTAATTAATTATTGTTTCATCCAAATTAAGAATAAAAAAACGTTACTGGACATCAAACTTATTTAAAAACAGAGGCATATGTGGTGGTTTGTCATTGATAGCAATTTTAAAAAACCAAATGATTACTGGACAGTATAAAAACTTTGTACGCATGTCTCCGATCGATTTTGAAGAACTCGTGAATTTAATTGGTCCAAGTGTACATAAAAAGGATACAAATTATAGAAAAGCAATCAGTGTCACGGAACGATTAGCACTAACGCTTCGTTTTTATGCAACAGGAGATTCCTATACTAGTATGCAATATCTTTTCAAGATATCAAAGCAACGAATAGGATTTATAGTAAAAGAGGTCAGCGAAGCCCTTATTGGAGCATTAAAAGAATATGTAAAGGTATGTACTGTTTTAATTAAATCAGAAAAAAATTGTCATTACATATCAAATTATTTAATTAATTAAATCACCATATTCTGCAATAAATTGTTCACTTAAAGCTGGTGACCCACAGTCATTTTGATGGGATGTATTTGATGCAGGTGTTTCAGGGCTTGGCTGTGGCATCTGTGAGGCTCTTGAAATTGGTTGGGTAGTATTCATGCTAACATTTGGTTGTATAGAGTATCCTTGTAAATAATAATTGTTAGTATTCAAGCCAACATAGTCATATTCTCCACGATCAGCACTAAACAATATATTTGATATGTAATGTTGCACATGTATTTTTGTTATCTTTGAATAAGATCTTAATTTATTTGCCAAAAAAATACCATAGGCTTCACATTCGTCAAGTTTGTGCGAAGTTGACTCCGTTTGCTCGGTTTTCTTTTTTAAAATATTGAAAGTAGATGCCATTATCTCTTCCGGGCTTGGGGCGACTGCTTTCTTCCTGTTTTTTGAAGGCGGAGGGCAATCATTGTCGCTTTTATTGGCAGACGGAGGGCATTCATTGTCGCTTTTATTGGCAGGCGAAGGGCAATCATCAGGCGGTTGTACTAAAGCACCTTCACCTTCACGTAGCTGAAAATAAATATAAATCATTATTTCAGATGCCAGAAACACCGGAACAATGGCTGGTTGTAGCAAATGACTATGATACTTTGTGGAATTTTCCACATTGCCTAGGCGCAATTGATGGTAAACATATTATACTGCAGTCACCGATCAACAGTGGAAGTGAATTTTATAATTACAAGGGTTTCTTCAGCATCGTATTACTGGCAGTTGTTGACGCGAAATATAACTTTTTGTATGTAAACATTGGATGTCAAGGAAGAATATCTGATGGAGGAGTTTTTTACAACTGTGAATTAAACGAAAAACTAAAAAATGATGCACTAAACATCCCTCAACCCACTGCATTGCCAGCAAGAACAGAAGAAATTCCGTTTTACTTTGTTGGCGATGAAGCTTTTGCTCTTTCCGCAAATATGATGAAAGTATATGCAGGATATCATGAACGTGGTTCTAAGGAAAGAATATATAACTACCGACTTTGCAGAGCTCGTAGAGTGGTGGAAAATGTGTTCGGCATATTGTCTGCAGTGTTTAGAGTTTTGCGGAAACCTATGTTGTTAGAACCGAATACCGCAACATCTGTCGTAACAGCAATAACATGCCTTCACAATTTTTTAAGAAAAGGTAATAATGCTCAGGTATATACCCCTGCAGGTAGTTTCGACGAAGAATCGAACGGCCAGGTCAGATTAGGAAACTGGAGAGAAGGTAACAATGACATGACTAGTATGTTACCCTTGCAAATAAGACCGCGAAGGGCTACAAGATCTGCTCACAATATTCGTAATGAAGTTGCTGAATACTGCATTCAGCAAGGGTCTGTAAGCTGGCAAGAAAATTATGCTTAAAATGAACTTACAGTATCTGTTGTAGCACGAGGTGTATTCCTATCCAGTAGAAATATCATAGCTTTGTATGCAAACCAAGTACTATGGTACACTTCATCTGCACCTGAAATTGAAGTTGAAATTAACAAATGTCGACCCAAAGTAGTATATTTCGAGAATATCGTAATCTATACTAGCAAAATAATTGTAAAAAAATTAAATAAAAAACCAAATTGTATCTGTTACTTGTGGGCTTATTTATAGATCTTGCAATTCACGAGCGTGCGTGAGCTTTCTTTGTAGTTAAACAAGTACATTTTTTTATACTTGAAAAATTTGCTCAACAAACCTTCGTCGAACGTAAATCATGACATTTCGTAAGAATCAAGCAAATTAGATATCCACAATGAACTTTGTACATTAGTTAATTAAATGACATAATCATTTTCACTGAAAACTCTTTGAACTATCCTCACACGAGGCTGATATTATGTAGATACGTTCATTTATGTAGATTTTTTCAGACTTATTGTCTACTTCAACATCAGAATTAGTTAAGTTTCTTCTTGTTTTAACCTAACCAGACTAATCCGTCAGTTCAGTAGCGAGCGCACGCACACAATGAAAAGTATACGATACGGATCCACAGAATTATACCTACATCGAAAGGCCACGCGCGCTCTTGAGTTGCAAGCAAGAACTATACTCGTACTTAAAAACTTAATAAATAATTACGTACCTTTTCCTGTACTAGTTGATTGTTTAGTTTTTTGTTTTTCCCTCCTCAATGATGCCAGTAAACTTGTCATTTTCTTTTTACATGTTTCTCTTTCGCTGTCGAGTAACGAAGCCAATCTATTCCAAGCGTCTTCTTTCTTGAGTTTGTTATAATGCTCTGGATGAGATGGGTTCCACAAGACTTCCTCTTCTCTGTATTTTTCTATAAAATACAGAGTTTTTTCTCTGTCCCACTCCATAAATAAATCCGACAGAAAGGACGTGTGATTACTCGCAACGCGCGTGCGCTCGGGACGACTTGCAAGTGCGTACTGATCGAACCGCGTAACGCTCAAAGGATTCGCCAAAAAACCGACAGCCGGGTGGAGCACTCAAAGCGAGCAACGAGCGGCTCGTTGCTCGCTGGTTTCCCCGTAACACGACGTACTGACTGCACGAATGCTCGCTGTGTAACATGTTACATTACACCTCGTAACGTTGGTCAGTACCCACCTTAAGCATAACACTGTTGAAATTTGGTAGTAGTATGTATCCTGTTAACCGCTTTACGATTGTTATACAAAAAAATGTGACATTTAATACATGAAACTAAAACAAAAAAAAAAAATGTCAAACCTATGTGTGTGGGGTATCTATGGATAGCTCTTTTAAAATGACACCGAGGTTCCTAAAACCATTTTCTTTTAAAGCTTAATGTTTCATAGCTAGACGCTTCCAAAGTGGTAAAATGGGCGTCCCTGATGTTAGGGATCCGTGATTTCCGTAAATGTCTCTGGATGGATGTTGGAAAATAATTACACAGACAGCTCTACAATATGCATCAGTATATTGTGTCCAAAAGTTATTTCTTAACACATAGCGATTACAGAGATAATAATTGTATTTTATTTATAAGCACACATTTCGTATTTTGTGGAGAGATTGACAGATGAGGCGAGAGAGAGAGAGGGAAGAGCAGGGTTGCCTTACCTAACCTTTTTTAAATAAAAAGGTATGAAAGGCAACTATTCTATACAGCCTTATAAGTTAGAATATGGTTTACTTACATTTTAACAGTCCCCCCCCCCCCATCTAACTTCTAAACTAAGCGAGTGTAAATTTTGAAAAAAATATATATAATGTAGATCTTAACAAATACTTTCAACGGAAATTAGGTCGGACGGGATCGAACGAGAAGTTTTTGAGATATATCACATTTTCAACAACCGCAAACATAACTTTGTACTTCATACAAACACTATGAAAAGCAAAGTTATTTTTGCAGTCAACAAAATATTGTGGTATTTTACTAAGTGGAAGTACGTGGATTCCATATTCAGTTCAAGTTGACAAGGAACCCTCAGTGCGCGAGTCCGACTCGCACTTGGCCGGTTTTTTTTCTTTCGTTTCAGATACTGTCATCTGCTCAAGAGTGGCTAGATATTTCGATCAAAATTTCCCCACTGCATTGGAGCAATCGATGGAAAACACATTGTTTTACAATGCCTTGTTGGATCTGCATCTGAATATTATAACTACAAGAATACATTCAGTATTGTACTCTTGGCATTAGTCGATAGTAATTATCGGTTCATTTTCGCCGATATTGGAAGCCAGGGACGAATCATCGATGGCGGAGTGTTTAGACATTCTTTACTATGGCAAAAAAATACTCAAATAACCTCAACTTGCTCACACTATCTCCTCTTCCAGGTTCAGATAAAAATGTGCCTTATGTATTTATAGCAGACGGGGCATTTGCTCTAGATACTTATGTAATGAAACCTTAGCCAGGCAATCACACCGTTGGCTCGCAAAAACGAATTTTCAACCAGCACCTATCAAGCGCACGGGTAGTAGTAGAGGATGTTTTTGGGATATTGTCATCAAAATTTAGAATTTTTAGGAAACCTTTTTTGTTAGATCCTGTCAAAGCATCAGTAGTAACAATGTCATGTATTTTACTGCATCACTTCCTTAGAAGGAGTGAAACATGTAGTACAATATACACTCCAGCATGTACAGTAGATAATTTTGATGATAATGGGATCTTGGTTCAACCTGGTTCTTGCAGAAATGATGTTCAGAATGACAGTGCACTGCAGCGTCTGGATCAAATACCACGCAGAGCAACGTTGAATGCAAATCAGATAAGAGATGAGTTTACGCCATATTTCTGTACAAACTCACATAATAATACTCACTAGATTAAGTAATCATGTAAAGTGAAAACCTATAGACTTAAATAAAAATATGTTTTAATTTACTCACCTGACTTTCCGTATTTATTGTAGGCATACATTTGTTGATGTCGCCCAAAAAGCTTTCCATCTGTTTGTATAAAAACCATATGGGCTTATAAATATCGTTCATACCGGTACCAGATTTAATTGAAGATTTTTTCTTTCTCATGTGCCCTCTAAAAGTAGCCATTAACGAGTTTTTTTTTTATTTTCAAATCCTGTATTGGTATATTTATTTGTTTACTAATACGTTCCCACGCATCATTTACTTTATTTTTATCTTTGTGACACGGGTGTTTTGGGTTCCATATGATTGGTTCAGTTTGATATAACTCTATAAAAGTACAACACGATTCGTTGCTCCAGTCCGTCGTCATGTTAAAAACCGTGCGCGTCTTTCCTGTGCAGCAGTTAACGACGAAGTGAGCGAGCGCGAGAGTGTGGGCGATTGCCTCGCCTCGCCCCCTCGCGTCCTTTGACTCGCTTCCGAAAAACTGACACAAAACGGAGCGGCCGCGATGCGAGGCGAGGTATGACGAGGCGACACAGCAACACGTCCGCACTCTCGCGCTCGCGTCGCCTCGTGTTGCCTCGGTGAGAGTGTGGACCGGGCATTAGATGCTAACACCTCTATTTTTACGGCTGAAGCATATGCGATACATCAAGCACTAGATTATACTTTGAGAAAATATAGAAATACTCAAATATTGATCGTTACAGATTGTCTCAGCGTCCTTAAATGCTTAGTCTCAAAAAAATACATATAAGAATAATTTCTACATAGATAAAATAAGAGAACTTTTGAAAAGCATAGACAAAACTGATACCACAGTCGAATTTCTATGGGTGCCCTCACACTCAGGTATAACTGGCAACGAAATAGTGGATAATTTGATGGAAGTGCATATTCCTAATGTGATGGCTTCACAAAATGTTGTGGTACCTTTGCACTGTGGTACCGCGCTCAAAGGAGGGCGGTCATAGGGGTTTCGCGTAGCTAATGGCTACTGTACTGTGTGCTACTGCATGAAATAATAATGTTTTATGATAGACTGAGGTAAATATTAATTAAACAACTCAATTACATTAAAATAGCAATAATTTATTCATCAAAAAAGGAACAAAAGTATTCCAATGTTTAGAAAAGAAATTCAGCAAATACAAGTTAATTATAGTTACATATTAGCCTTATTTACTAAACATTACCTTAATAAACTTAAATTACACATTAACTTAAGACACAAAAAAATTACATTAATAATGATTAGATATATTTTTAACAAAGATTTCTTTAATTACTCCTTATTATTGTCTTTTTTACCGTTAAAGATTATAACTACAAAATATGACTACCTATTTTTCAATAATTATTAAATTTAATACCTCTGCTGATAGCACAGAATGCTTCTGTCGTGGAAGTTTTCTTAAACTAGACATATACGGATTGGAATTAAGAAGAAGTCTGTGCATGAGATCGGTTTTCGTGACAACTCGGGACATTTTCCTCGTGTTATCACGTCGAAATTGCTAATGAGTTTATTACAGGATTCATCGGCCTCTTCCGAGAGCTCACCGATGGACAATAATGAATGTTCAATTACTTCTGACCCATGAATTAGCACTTTATGAACAGAAGAAGGCAAGTTGTACCATGGATATGCAGCCACAAGCATGCGCGCGGTTTCTAAAGCATATTCTTTAAACGCGAGGCTATTAATTTTGAAACCCGATGAAAGGCACTGTAGTATATGATGACATCTATTAATGAGTGATTTTTCTAACCCAGTTATTTCCGCTGAGATATCTGAATTCAAAAAGAAAGTTCTTGCAGTGTTTCCATCGTTGGATGTACCGCTTCCTCCACTTCGAGGTTTGTCAACAATAAGACCTAATCTTTCCCTAAATTTCTGTTGTACATATTTTTTTTTCTGGGCAAGAAGAGCTTTTTCTTCTGTTGAACGCGCTTGCCATTTGTTAAAATCTAATCTGTAAGATATGTGAATAAAATATTCAAAAAAACGAATCCATGAATGAAGGGGGATAAGCCAAATTGATATTTACTACTGTCTAATGATATACTTAATGATTTTTCAATATTGTTCATCTCTTTCGGTGTTGCACCACAAATATAGCACCAACTACAGGACGTGTCACTAAGCGCACCACATATTTTGCCATCAACCATAGTTAATTGTAAATTATGCAGTACCTTAATTTCACAACAGTTGAAGATGAAAGATGATGGTTGTAAATTACTAATTTTGTTTTTGAAATAAGTTTCTTCTTGCACAGAAAGATCCTTTGTTTCTTTAGCAAATTGGAAACGAATAGGTCTACAATACCTAGTAGAAGAAGGTCGCGGATTGTTCCAAACAATTTGGTCTGGGTCGGAAGTATTTGATTTACAAATTAATTGAAGCGGACAATATGATGTAACAAACAAACTGTCATCTTCGATACTAGAATCTGAAAATTTTTGTTTATATTCACTGTGTCCCGTACTACCATCAAACTCTTTGCTTATATCAATAGTTTTAAGGACTTCTTTTTGAGATTCTAGTATTCGGGATGTAGTATGATCTAACAAAGATTGTAACTCTATTTCGGCAGATGATTCCGTGATACATTCTTGTGATGGGTAACACCGCTTCTTGGCCTCTAACACTTTTTGATATGATGGCAGTGAACTATTTTAATAATAAATATTGGTGTTTAGTTAATTTAGACTCAGTAATCAAAGATAAAACTTCATCAGTCTTGAATTCCACAAAGCTAAAGGAGGTGTTAGACTGATTAGAATCACTTGGTAAAGAATTTACAGCAGACTCATCTACCTTAGTTAACTCAGCTAACCTGCGTCGTTTTGACCTCTTGCTGCAGTCCTTAAAGTCCTTTCTGTACTGCAAGCCGCTCGTGGAAGGAAGATCTGGAGCCGCAAGCTGTTGAGTGTTGTGGGCGGCCGCAGTTGACAGAGTGAAAACTTCACTTTCGTTCAGCCATTCGCTGTATTTAGTGACAATTCTAGAATACGATCGCTGGAGTTGCTTCCAGTATTTCGCAAATCTTACACAAAGATTGGAAATCCTGTTTTGCAAGTCGTTAGTATTCATATTTTGAACATCTGGTAGTGATTGTAACAGAGTTTGGCACACTTGACGAGATCTGTCAGAATCACTATTACTATCCTTTATAGATAGCCAAGTGTCTAATAAAAGTATTCTTGTAATAGAACACTTGATATTTGTACCTGAAACAAAAAAAATACAGGGTAGTTTAAATTTCAAGATAAATAGATTTCTCGTAGCATGCTCGTAGCATTTGCTACGAGTGGGCTACTACCCCCAGTCGCAAATGATCGCAGCTAAATTCTTATTATTTATAAAATAGACACATTGACTTACATTTTGACATCAAAATTATGTGTGCAAGGATATGCGAAAGTAGTTAAAAGTTTCGATAAAAAATATAATTACAATTAAAATGTCAACTTCTATGCTTTGTCGTAGCAGGGCTACATAAAAATGTACATAGTGTCAAACGACACTAAAAAAAAATTATAAAAGAAATTATACATACCTTCAACTTGAATATCCATTACAAAAAATAAATCAAAAACAATAGATTCTTGGAAAAACACGAGTCACGCTTTCACTGATAACCGCTTGGGGATAACGCTAATGAGCAGGCGAAGATGCCAAAAAACATATGTAACAACTGACTAATTGCAGTTCCTTTTATATCATTTTGTAGTGTCACTAATAGTGACCCAAGCGACGTAGTATCATGGCATAATTAAAACATCGTAATTGAAGCCCTATGACCTACTACGGTACCACAGTGCTTTGGCGCCATTCACTGATTATTATCCTACCATAAAAAATCGTATGTTCGAAAAGTGGAATCGGGTGTAGACAGAATCAAAATTACACAAAGGAAAATGGTACGCTGAGATACAAAAACAAATACCGCGCAAGCCGTGGTATTACAGTTGGAAGTCGCCGAGTCGTAAATTTATTACAACTTTAAATAGATTACGTTTTGGACATGTAAGATATCCTGCTTATCTGAAGAAAATTAAACTTATTCAATCAGATGAATGTGTGCACTGTCATGCCGCAATAGGCACATTAGATCATTTGTTGCTACAATGTCCTTCTTTCAATGTAATTTATTGCTGGTGGATGGCTTAATCAATACATTTAAAAACCAAGAAGATATTCCCCGCTTTATGCCATCGCTCCTAGCTCACGAAGATACTTATCAACATCTTTACACGTTTATCATTTCAACTATTGAAGATATTTTGATGGAAATAAGATAACTTTATATATCACTTTTTGCATTTCAAGATTTCACCCCTAACTAATAGAATCCAGAAAACCTCAGAATTGGCTTAATAGACCAGATTCCGAAGCCGAACTGAAAAAAAAAACAGCCTGACGTTCTGCGTGCGCACGCGCTGCCGCATTGCCCATGTGACCGTCGTGCGATACGCGCACAGGCGTGGTAGTTTCGTCGCGAAGTGACGTATGCTAACTCGAGTAACTCGTGAATTGCGACACCGTGTTTTGACAGTCGATACGCCGACAACGCAAATTTGCAGGACTCGACACACTAATTTTGACAGATGTTGACGATAACGCTATCGAGGGTAATGAAAATCTGAAAAAGCTCATCTTAGCAGAAAAATCGAAAATTATGCTAGAATTATGTTAGAAAAAAATCAAAAGATTTTTCTATGTATTTTTTACCTTTACTCAAGTGTTTAATTCCTAGATACGGTGTTACTATTGTTTTCGAATGTAAAGACCCTCTTGCGGATACTTCTAGGAACTAACTTCTAGAGATATGCTTTTTAATAGATTATGATGCTTTTAAATAATTTTCATACATTTCCTTTACTTAGGATTTGTATTTGAATACTGCTATTTTGGACGATAACTCCATTCGTCGAGACTTGCAATTTTTACAAATGTCAATCTCGCAAGCACAGTTTTCTAATGTCATTTTCATTATCGTCGAAAAAGATAAGAAACTAGAAATTATTTTATTTAATACTCATAGCCTAGTTGTCGCCTTTGTGCGGTAATAAGGTTAAAATAATGCAGTATTTTTTATTATTATTTTCAAAAGCCTGATAACAATTCCAATGATGTATACAACAAATTATGTGGAGGGTTGAATAATAAGAAAATAGGAAATCCCGTCGGAATTCCCTAATTTAACTCCATAATAGATATTTTTACAACGTATTTACTACTTAATTTACGTACCTTCTTAACTACATTACCTTGAACTTTAAGGCACTTACGAAGTAATTAGTAATGTAGCTGATAAAACAATCTATAATATTGCACCTTTACTTGAAATTATATTTTTAAAGTATATTTGAGACAATAATGCACGATGAGAGGCAACAATTTTTAAAAGAAAGTTGATAATCACTGGAACACTCGATCACTATTTGCAACCCTTATTTGGCTCTCATTAATACAGCTAAAAGGTAGACTACTATATAAATAACAGCTTCTAAAGCTCTTGAGTTCTTGTTTATTTTTTTATGAAACCAAAGTTATTTACGGTTCCGTCGCATTTGGATTTTTTTTTATCTAAGCGAATACTTCTACGTCACCATCATCATTCTATAAGCTAGAATAGGCCTCCACCACAGTTTTCTACAGTAATCGTTTGCGGGTTGCATCCAGTGTGGTCCTGCGATCGCAACGGACTTAGACCAGTGAAACTATAGACCCTATACATTCTGTGATTTTTAGCAGCGATGCAGTCGCGATGCAGCATCGATGCAGTTGCGATGATAATGCTGGAAATTGTCAAATTATGTACTGAATTTTGGCGTTTGCATCCATACCAACGCCAACTGCATCGATGCTATATTAAATCTATTCATTGCGTGAGTCCCGATGCTGAAGCGCATTTTCAACACGCGCGAGTGCAACAATGTTAAAAAAAGTCGCAGCAACGGGCAGAGTACATATCGCAAAGGACAGTCGTTAGGACAGAAAAGTTCAAGGTTGCATCGATGAATTAGTGATAAATAGTTATCAATCTAACATTAAATACAAAAGCATTTTATAATGATAGCTGTCGTATTTCCTATTCGGCGCGACGACGAATTTAACTAACTCTAAATAATGAAAATTGTGCCCCCGTCTGGAGTTATTAGTACTGTAACAAACGCGACTTTCTGTTACTATATACATAACGTATGAGAAACGATAAATAAAAGATTCTGGAATGATTCGCATTTAATGATAATAATAATAATATTAAAGGATATTGCACAAATAAGGACACAAGAAACAAAAACATTTCAATCAAATCATAAGTAGTACAATATTGGCGGTTTTGTCGCTGGGAGCGATCTCTTCCAGACAACCATCGATTAGAGGGAATAACGTTTATTAGAGAGGTAGAATCGTTTATTAGAAGGTATTTTGTGCGTTTCAATTAAATTATTACACTATCATTTTTTATTGTACTGCAATTATTGCTTTGTCACTCCTTCAAACTTTCAACTGCAGCAATTCCTGAAAAAGTCCCGAAAATAATTGAAAAAGCTATTATAAATCATTCTTAATGCACTTCACATGTCTCCTGCATCTTAATGCGCTCGTTTTGGTTTCGTTTTTCGGATTTGTAAGTTCTTGCTCTGTCTTTTAAGTCTTTTTAACTGTAATCAGCTGAAAACTTGTTTTCAAATAGTTCTCCAATACATGAGGGGCTCGGATCTTATTAAATGAGAACCCGATATAAACTCAGTTAAATAATCACTAGTTGAATATTATATTTAAATCATGAAATCATAAACAGACACTGAATATCTAGCTTCTTATGCACATAGAAACACATTGCAAAATTTTATTACTTGCATGCATGGAATCTATTTATTTATCTATCCTTCAAGATAATGTGTTTTTATATTTTCCGATTTTGTATTTTACTGTATTGGCTGGGAATTCTTGTGGAATTTAATTTAATAGTTGCAATAATAAATTATTTGCAAAACGTTGTTTATTTAATGTCAAACTGACATAAGGTATTGATTTACTTATTAACGGTGTTGCGGGAATTATTTTTATTTTTCCTTAAATTAATATTTACCGCGAACCTTAAACCTTATTAAAATAAGGCTCGTATATCGTCATAACCGTATCACAAAGCTTATTTTTAGGGTTCCGTAGCCGAGTGGCAAATAACGGAACCCTTATAGTTTAGTCAAGTCTGTCTGTCTGTCTGTAAGTCTGTCCGTATGACACAGCCACTTTATTTTGAAACTATAAGCATCACACTATTGAAATTTGGCAGGAAGATGTATCCTGTTAACCGCTTTACGATTCTCCTTCAAACCATACAAAATAATGACATTTAAGGAGGGGCTCCCATACACAAAACTAAAACAAAAAAAAATGTCAAATCTATGCGTGTAGCGTGTCTATGGTCTATTAAAATGACAATGAGGTTCCTCAAACCATTTTCTCTAAAAGTCTAGGTAAAATGTGTGTCCTCCCCCATCTAACTTTTAAACTAAGCGAGTGTAAATTTTGAAAAAAATACATGATGTAGATGTTGGTTTGAACGAGATCGAACTATCAGTTTTTGAGATAGAGCATATTTTCAATAACCGCAAACATAACTTTATTATTTATAGAAATACTATGAAAAACAAAGTTGTATTTGCTGTCAACAAAATATTGTGATAATTTGGCTAAGTGGAAGTGGATCTCTAATTGAGTTAAAGTTGGCACGGAACCCTTAGTGAGCGAGTCCTACTTGCACTTGGCCGGTTTTATTGCTGTGTGCTTGTGCTGATATGAGGTTTATAGCATAATATTATTTTCTGAACCTCTATTATGATTTCATGCCATTTTTAACCGACTTCAAAAAAGGAGGAGGTTATCAATTCGACTGTTTGTTTTTTTTTTGTATGTTTGATACCTCATATTTCAGTCGTTTGTCGACCGAATCGAAAATTTTTTTTGCCTACTTAGAGGGTGTACCTTCTAGTTGGTCCCATTTTTTCCATTTTGGGATCTGGTGATGGGATCTTGGTGTAATCGAGGGAAACCCTCAACTTTTAAAGGCACGTATAGTGTTTCTTTACTAGAATCTTAATGTTGACGTGTTGTTACGTCTGATAGTCAACATCTTGTGGGGCTGAGCTGATGGTGGAACTCCTTAACGCTTTGGAGTTCAGTAATTATAATGACGGAACTTATGATAGGTAATTTGTAGCTTCTAAAAAAAATAGAATCGTAAGGTGCAATTGGAGTCGGTGCCATCACTTTGACCATCAAGAATCAACTATCACAGCATCGACTCCAAAAATAAATTGTTTGCCTAAATCGGATTCCTTTCCTTTCAATGGTCAAGAGTTTATTTAAGACTTTTTAGTGTATTTTGGTTTTGAAGTCAGTTTTTACTTTTTTTTTAAAGTTTATTGTTTTTGCCTCTATTTACAATCAGTCAGACAGCTTTAATTAAATTTGATGAATTGTTGCATATTTATTGACAGTAAAAACCATCAGTTCGACAGTAAGGACTATATAAAAAAAGCTCTCTAATATAAAAATATCTTCCGTTATAACGGTTACCTCAAATAATGGGAGGATGTGTATCGCGTACGATTCGTGGCAAATGTGTACGTTTGAAGATTGCGATATGAATACGGTTAATTTTATCAGATTTCGTGATACTGCAAGCTATTTTTTGTGATAATGAAATGTCAAATTTTTGCAACATCAGACTACCAGCGCAGGTCCCGGACGGCATAATGGTCACCCAATTAGGCTGGTGAATAGTATGTCACTTTACTACGTGGTTTGTTCATGTATTTATTATTTAACCGTGATCATCTGTTTCTGTTATCGTTCTCCATGGGCTGGTGTATATCAAATAAACGATTTTTAATTAAAAACAAAAATGTAAGGTAGGTTTAAACCTAATTATCAACCACCACGTTATGTGTCGTCTTAGCACTATTTGCTTGCTCATCTTTCGGTGCATTAGTTTATAGGGAACCAATAATTGTTAAATTTTAGTTGAAGTTCGTTCACAAAAACTTGTAGCTATGATTTATTAACCTCATAGGTAGGTGCCAGTACCTTCGAAGTAGGTACGTAGTTACTTACAAAGTGCTTTTCTTTTTACATTTTTATTAACCGTTCAACGGCAGACATCTTGGAACTTCGATGACGTCAACTGCACCGTGCCCCCCCCCCCCCCTCCCGCTTTAATGGCCATAGACGACTCCGGTTACAAAAACAGGGATAAGTGGGCACCCACTTGGCCTGTGTGCATGTAATTTATGTCGTTGTGTTCCTCAAAACACAAGCTACCTTGTTGTATCATAATATAAACATGTGCACCTTTGTAATTTCAACAATGTTTTGCTCAAATTGCTGGTTCTACTTAAGTTCCACATGTTTCCATTTAAACCCTAAGATATAGTAAATAAAACACTTTTATGAAGAAATAGTTGGTTATTTTACTTAAAGAAACATTATTCTTTAGTGTTTCATTAAAAGTAGTTAAGTCTTCATACATTTTTTTTAACAAGAAGAGCATCTGAACATTTAGGCTGATAACGGCGGCGCCAGCGCCCGGCAAAAAGATATGTATAGATTTGTGGGTATTTTTAAGGTTAAATAAGACACGAATGTGATAAAATTCAGTTTCTATTCCAAGACCATGTTGTTGACATAATAAATACAAAGTTATAGCAACTACAAGTGTTTAGTTTATGAATTATGTCCAAAAGCCTTAGAACGCTTGAAAACCAATACCTTCATAGGTCGGAGTATATTTTGTGTTGTAGAAACTAATGTGATCTACTTTCTAGAAACGTTATTGTAAATTCTATATTTAGAATGTATTGTTTTATCAATTTTATGAAAACAATACACAGTTATGCAGAAAAATATTTCAAAATACTTTTACAAAAAATTGCAAAAAGTACACAATTTCACCACAAAATGTACCTAGAAGGGCTAACTTAGTATAGATACGACTTTTGGACTTTTTTTGACGTTTCGTACAACGTTTATGGTCACGTTGTATATGACGTATGTATGTTCCATTCTTACACTCAAACGGCTAAGCTGATTTTGATGAATTTTAAAAATATGATATAATGGACCACCGACACGAACATAATTCTAAATTAATGACTAACTAAATAAATAAATAAATATTGGACAACATCACATACATTGCTCTAAACCCAACAAAAGTAAGTAGGTAGCTAAAGTACTTGTAATATGGAAATCAGAAACAACGGTAGTACCACAACACCCAGACCCGAGACATATATAAAATATCAATTTCTATATTGACCGACCGGGAATTGAACCCGGAACCTCGGAGTTTTTTTTTTGGACGTACGTGCTGAAACAGCAGCGGCAAAAATGACTAAGCTAAATTTGATGATTAGTGCCTGGCAAACCCTAGCCCTACGTTTTATAAAACTTGGGTTCGGTATCTGTAATCCACTAGGGCATGCCAATACACAGCCCAGATAGGAAAACGACGGGGTATTATAAGTCTGACGTGTATGGGTGTATATGCGCGCGTGTGTGTGTCTGTCTGTCAGTGACTTGATATCATAGCTCTCGAAAAGATGAACCGATTGTGATATTTATTATTTAAAACTTTATTGCACAAACAAAAGTGTTCAAAAGGTGGACTTAATGCTAAAAGCATTTTCTGCCTGTCAAACCTTTAGGTCATGCAGAAAGATGGCAATGGGTGCAGTGAGAAGTTAATAAAAGAAAGATCATAAAGTACCCAACAGTATGTTTTTTTGTTTCAAAGGTGAATTAGTCGGTAGTGTTTTTATCGAGCTAGCTATGTTTGATGAAAATTGGTCCTAGATGGCCGCCAACAAAAAACGGTGGAATATATATTTTTAACAACTCCCCCACTTTGGATATCAAACAAAAAGCGTGGAATAGGAGAACAATTGGCGTTGGAATTTTTTCATAAGGCTACCATGCATTTAAAATAACTATGAATGTAAAGACACAAAGCAAGAGGAGATGCACACAGTCTTTTCACAGCCGGCACAGTAAAAGTGTGTGAGATTTTTGCACACGCAACACTTGCGGCGCAATCGGCTTTTACTTGCGCCTACTGGATGTTCCAGCAGGTGATGCATTTTGGCTTCGAACACCTGACTTTTCGTCGAAAGTGGAATCGCTTTTGGTGTGCTATGCCGGCTGAGAAGAGACTGTATTAAGTTACTTCTGAAACTTCGGTGTTGCTGAATAGAACCGGATTTTTTGGCAATAACAAATGAATTCAAAATCGACACGTTCAGTAGCCTTCTAAAAAAATTCTTATACCAAACCCGCGTTCGTTTTCGTTCGATAGGGAACATCGACAAAAGCTGGTCTTTTTTGTCGACGCCCCCCATCATAACGTTATAGTCGAGAACTAGGCAGGGTTTAATTTTGCCCTCCGAGACGTTTGTCTGGTTTCCGTGGTACGTAGAGATTAATGCAACTCGATTTTCATCGCGCCACACTAAAACATCTACGTCACCCGACGTATACCCAGCTATATCGCCATTCTTCATGTTGTTTTTTGTTAGGGCTGTTAGCTCTTGGAGCACAAATTGACGGTTGGTGCGGAGCGTCCCCACCACGTCGAACCCAAAACCTTTGAGTTGGCGAGCCAGGGCCGGGGAATTATAGTAGTTGTCCATCCACACGGCATAGCCATATCCCTCGAGACCACGGAGCAGATCCAGCACGATGCTTGGCGTGGACGCATCCAGAGGATTGTTCTGGTCTCGAGAGAAAAGTGCTGATTCGTCAAATTTTCAATAATAAGGAATAAAGCCAACAAATTAATGTGCTAATCAACCATTTCGGTTTCTTTAGTCAAATATTTTTGCACTCTTTTGTTTCCGAAAAATATATTTAGTTCGTACTCTGAGAAGTACTCTGAGGCCCCAATGTATTATTGCGCATTCTGTGGGATGCGACGTCTTGTGCGTATTTGTTCGTTTCTTTGACGATACGTTCCATTATGTCGGCATCCCGAATGGAAGTGAAGATGAAATAGGGGTCTTGAGACGGCTCAGTGGGGCCGACACCAACTTTAGTGAATGGTTCCCTACGGTCATTTGGAGGTATTGGATCGTCAGGGAAATGTCTCCAATCAAAACTAAACAAGTTGTTGGGCTTCAGAGCACCATCACGATCCTCCGCATGTGGTACAGCAGGTGCTTCCTCCCGTTCTTCGTCCAAGGGTGTTTCCATGTACCCCTGGTACACCCTCGGCACAAAGATAGGTACAGAGTCTCCGTCATCGTCAGAACCTCCAGATTCACTTCCTACAAAATAATGGCGTGTCAAACAATACCACATGACTATAATTATCACAATAGTCAATGCCAAAAATATACTGTGCCAAAAACATATGTACCATAATTTATTAGGTCCTCAATTTCGACGTCACAAAGAACTCTTCGCGGACGTTGGTTGTGCAAGCGTTGGACTGCCACATTCCAAGAACCTGAATAAAAACAATTCCAAAATAATTTTCTGTCTGTATTTCTGAGTAAGAAAATTGGTAATTTACTCACAATGCGGGCGAGGGTGGCATTGCTGGAGATAATGCTGCTGTCGGTGCAGAAGCCGGTCCTGGTTCCGGTGTCGGTGCTGGTGTCGATACTAATGGTGGTGCTGGTGCTGGTGTTGATAAAATTACTGGTAGAGGTGCTGTTTGGCCTCCATTATTATTAAGAACACCTGGTGCAAGGCCAGGATTAATTCTGCAAATAATAAATCATAGTTATGCATAGTAAAGATTTTTATTTCATGACTGTATAACTTCAAGAGTTAGGAAATGAAACTTTTACTTTTTACCATTAAGAAATTGAAATGAGTATTTCGAATAAAGCGTGAGTTAAGCCGCAAGTGGTGGTGGTATACTTTATTAGACAGCCTTGTAATACAGTGAATACACTTACGGGTCCCAGAAGCGTCTTTTTTTGGGTGTAGTGGTGTTTCCAGTGGCTCGCCTCTTGGAAGTACTTCTACACTCAAAATTCGAAGCCTAAAAATTACGTGATTATTAGCTTTATGAATAATAAGTTAAATACAAAAACAGTGAGTTAAATAAATACATGTTTAGAAGAACAAGAACCCACACAATAAGAAAGTAAAAAGTAAACATTACCCATCTATCGCTGTTGGTCTGCCCACAGACAGTCCTCTACTACTTCCTCTAGCCCCACGTCCCCCACTTCCTCCTCGGGTCCGCCCACCTCTTCCCCGTCCACGTGCCGGCACTTCCACCTCCGAAACAGGCAACAACATCCGCACACCCGTCGTTCTTCCTCCTCGAGTCCGCACTCCCCCTCGGGTTCGCACACCTCTTACGTTAACATGCTCACTACCACCAAAGAAAAAATTCAACTGAACTAGAGTTAGTGCGACAGTGATAGACTATAGATAGTATCGTGATACTATCGTGGTTAGAGTGTAGCAAAGGGTGTGCAAGGAGAGAAAAAAATATAAGTATAAAAATAATTATTTTAGGCCCCCGTTAATGATAAAATCAAAGTTTAGAGTTTTAATACATTTCATGTTTTTTTTGCGAATTTTTTTATGTCCCAGATGCCTCGATTTTCGGTAACATTTTCTCGCTAAACTATAAGTCAGAAAGAAAAAAGACAAGTAAAAAAGGGTTAATTTTAGGCCCCTTTATTCGATAAAAAACAAACATTCAAGTTTAATAAGGTTTCGTACTTTTTTGTAAAAAAAAATCTAAGTCCCAAACGCCTTGCTCACCCTTTGCTACATTCCAACCACTAAAGTGCAATGTAATTAAAAGTGACATTCAAATAATTAAAAAAAAATGTACCACAATTAAGAAAAAATCCGAAAGCCCTATCCATACTATTCAACCCTGGACCAAAATGACGGAATCACCAACTTTTGCCGATCTGCAGAGCAGACATATTATGTTCGCTTGATACCGACGATCGAATTTATGCTTAATTTCGGTAATTTTGTTGATATTTTGACATTAAAACACTTATTCCAAATAGAATATTAGTAGAACCAGATAATATTAATAGTTTTGGAACCAAACACTACAATTTTATCACAAAACGAAACTCGGAAAGATACCGGGAATTTCAAAAGTTTTAGTTGGGTTAAGGCGTGCTAGTTAATTAGCAAATTTCTTATTAGAATCTTGTTAGTTAGACTGTTTAACAATTAAATACAGTTTATAGTTTACCTGTTCATCGTTTTCCTAGTCAGGAATCCACAAAATTCACTGCAAACACAAAAACTGACCGGACAAAATTCTCGCGTCGCGCTTACAAATCGTTCGCGGGAATGATTGAATTCTAAGAAAAAGTATAATGGCGGCCGGTCCGCTGGCGCCAAATATGCCGTCCTTGTTTATCTTAGAGTGTTCCGTTTCATTCTTACACGGCTGCGTTCACAGGTAATGTAATTTAAAGCAGAAATTTGACATCACAGCTGAGCGACCACATTATATCTGGTCTGCAGTTGGCAACTTTTTGACAGCAGCCATAATATGGCTGCGCTGCAGTGGAGCGGTAAATGCTTAAACCTAAATCTACATCATTATTGTAAACAAACCGGTGCTACTACGAAGTGTTTGTTATTCTAGAGTAAGTATACTAATTTTTAACTAGTAGGTATTACTATAATACGAAAATGAAAAATGTAGCCTTTATAATTATTAGTTATATTAGATCATAGCGATCTCATAACCACAATACAGACATAAGACACTTTTACCTAGGAATAAAATGTACACCAGGTCTTTAGTTTTGTATTATATGTATCAAATAAAGAACCTTTCAAAATAAATCGTTTTCCTCTTAAATCTCCTCGTAAATTTTGTATACTTACGCGATATTAATGAAATTTGTGGAACTCGCAAGGTAGCATACTGGTGTTGGTAGTTTTGACTCGCTCACTAGAATTGCAATAAGAAATTAATTTTGTGTAATTTTTCCAATAAAATTTTTTTTTTTTGGCATCAGTATCGTTTGTACAACCACCCCTGGAGTCGCCTGTCACTTACCAAAATAACTTGTATATTTCAGATAACACAAACACATTCGGAGTCCGTTATGTCTACAACTGAAGCGAGCAAAACAACACTGGTCTCTCCTTGTTACTTATTAAAAATATAAAATGCAAAGCAATAACAGTCCAAATAATATTAAATTTAAATATACTGTGATAACTTGTGCTGCGTGTTCGCCTTTGCACAGGGAGAGCAGGGGTAGTATTAGCTAGCGGGGGGCTTTTTACACTTGCCTGCTGAATATTACCACAGGTACTTGTTTGTGTTGGTACAGAGTCAATATTCGCTTCCTCAGACTCAGCTTGTATAATAGGCGTGTCTTCTAGTGGAATTTCTCTCAAACAATTAAAATGAATAACAAAAAATACTAGTGTATTTTTAAAAACCTAACAAATTCGGACGTTAACTTTTTTGGCTTGAACTTGCTTCATTAAAATTGACTCTGTTTATTTTTATATATTTAAAACAGTTAGGTCAATATAAATTAATAAAATAGATAAAACTTTAAACAAAAACCTCAAAACGAGCACGAGTCAGATTTTTCATTTGTAAGTTATTATCAACCTACAAATAAAAAATCTGACCCAGGTCACTGTGCCGCGGAAAGGTGCTCTTGAGACTGGCCACATTGCGTCTTTGAATGACCAAGCTTATACGCTGGCCAAGGTAGAGGCCAGCTTTTGCATCGTGAGAATGTAAAACTAGGCGTTTTGAAATCTCACGATACCATTTATGGGCATCTGGCCCACGGCCCCAGAGTTAAGACCCCAAACGGCTAAACATGTAAGTCTCACTTAGACTTTCATATTTTCGCCGTTTGAGGACTTCAGCAGAAGCAGCTGCTGATCCAGCCCTATTGCCAGTTAAAGGAAAATGAGAGGGTGCTTAAGTGTCGAGCCGACACTATCGGCGCAAGTAGCGTCCCACACTAAGGGCCTGCCTATCCTCCAAGAAACTAGAGTCATGCTGTCGGGCCAACGCGTTGAAAGCACCTAAACGTAAACTTACAACTACACGAAAACTAACATTATCAAAAAGAATGCCGAGGATGCCGAGGACAGGTTAGAGAATCGTCTTTAGCCACAGATTTGATTCCCACCCCCCAACGGCTAAAAGACGAGCTCGGTCTGCAGAGTTCGTAGCGGTTTCTAAAAGATTTTTACGTTCTTCTCTGCAAAGAGGCTTTTTCCATAGCTGCTGAATAGAGTGTTTACCCGGAAGGTCCTCGGAAGTAACAGTTCTCTAAGCATCAACAGCTTCGGCAAAAAAGATATGCGAATGGTATTCACCTGATGATAATTTGTTGTAATTTTGCAAATAAGGCCAACATTTTTACGACAAGATGATTAAAATGCTGGAAGACTGACCGCGGAGATCGACCTTATACCCAAGCCCCCATGCCGAATAGCCAAGGATGCCTGAGTCCAGACTTGGTTCTTTTGGTGTGTCTGACTCTGATAATAGTATTCATTTCTGCTTTCACACCTTTTGCGGCCAGTTTGTTTTCTTATAATCTGAAGCTAATCCTGAAAACGGGATAACTTTTAAAATTTTTGTATTGCAGTAAGCGATCGTTTATATTACTTTTAAGACTTTACACGAACATATCATCAAGTGCTGTAGTGATCCTGGGCCACAAAGTTGAAAAAAAATGTAATAGTCCATAAATGATTGGTATCATTAGACTAGATTTAGGATATTGGTATCCGCTTATCATTCTAGTCGCTTGTTCAGTCGCCATCAGATATACTGGAGTAGACAAATTGACCAAATAATTCTTAACAGTTTAAAATGTCAATAAGTTCCATACACTACAAGATACCATTAATATCATAAAATTCATTACTTCATTAATATCTGAGCAGAAGCTAGTCAATAACATTTACACACAACTAACCAATAATATCTGAACACTCACTTGCCTGAATTTATTTATTGCATGACACTTTCATGACAGTGATGACAATACTGAAAACTACAAAGCGTTACAAACTTCCAGCGTCATCTTACTGTAATATAAACTTTGAAAAGAGTTCCTAGTATTTATAATTAATTTAGAAGCACTTCCTTCTGCAATTTTCCTCGATTGATCAGATATTTACGACCGAATGCGTAGATACATTTGACGTTATTTTTTTAATTTTTTATATGGTTGGGTATTTTATTAAAGATCTTAATTGTCATGTTCAAAGGGCTGCAGTTTAACATTTTTGTTCTAGAGTAGGGTAGCCATAGTTACTCTTTATTTCGGGTGTTAAAATTGTGAGCATCTCTTTTTTTTTAAATAGGTGCATATTTTTGAAAGCTTATATACATACATCTAGAATGTAAATAGAAATTAAAGTAAGGATGTTGAGCTTAATAAAGTATGGTCTACAGCTTTCAGTGTTTTCAATTTGTGTTAAATCCTGATACATTTTTTTGGAGTAGAAACAGATCATCTGTGTTCACGCTATTTCCCCATAGAATTATCCCGTATTTTAGCCACGCGTAGGCATATGCATAGTATGCGGAAATTGCAGCATTGTCGTCGGTACTGTGCTTAACTTCGTAAAGTACCTTAACTTAGGAGTGACACCCCCTTGCCTGATACTGGTGCCGAATTTAATTGGAGTTTTTTTCTTTCGTATATGTAGAAAGCAAATAAATGATGAGAATTGGCTGAAATGAAAAGAAATGGATACTATTAACGAGTTTTTTTTAGTTTTTAACTCCTGTATTGGTATATTTAATTTCTTACTTTTATGTTCCAACGCATCATTCACTAAAGGAGAATGACCAAGTTACTATAGGAGTTAGTATCGCCATAAAATATTTGTGCCAAAATGTAATATAACTTAATTTAATGTGTGATTATATTATAGTACTTTGCAGTACAGTAAATATTTTTGTTGTAATTCTCCGGGTATGGAGGCAATTTATTGTTGAATATAAGCATAAAATATAATTTTCTGCATTTGACTTTTTTACATGTTACCTTTTTAAAATCAGTTGTAACAAACTGGTTTTTACAGTTGAAAATAGCAGAAAAGTGCATAGTTTAGGATTATTTTTCATTTGTTTTATTTTATTCTACATTTTACGCAGAGGACGGATGAATCCAAATAAAAAAAAATCGAAATTACCGTTTGACGGGTGTGCCCTCCGCAATATGACCTCGCCTGTTTGAGCTGGTATGTTCCAACTGCAAGTCTTTTTAAGTCTACTATGCTGAGCTTTGGAAATTCTTGTAGATGTGGATGGTTTTTATCAATGTTATAGAACATTGATCTCCGTCTATTTAGTTGTTATCGCTCAACAAAATCACCTAAATGGTTTGGCACATTCCATTTTTGACTGGCAATATTTAAGAATTCTATGTACTCTGACTTGTCTTCAATCAAATTGTGTAAGATTTTGTTCTCCATTCCACTTCACCTATTAGTTTTTTTTTCTATTTCCCGATTTTTCTTACATTTTAAAAGGCGACGTTTAAGGGTGTTGTACATGTCTGTATTCAGTGGGCTCACCAAGATGTCTGTGACCTGAGCTTATACTTCCTTGTCTAGTTTTGTGATAACTAGGTTGTAACGTGGCGAATCATCACCCAGCTTCTGTGGAGCCAATATGGCATCCATCTGAATAAACCAGATCTTTGTTTGATCGCTGTTTGGAATTATTGATGCGACCGAAATGAATATCCTGCTGTTGAGGAGGAACTGGAGCTTGAAGAGAATGGGCGCTCGATTGTGCTTACCATAAACTTAACTTGCCATTGCTTTGGGCGAAGAGCCTTGGTTTTGTTTTCGGAGCAAATACCAGTTTTATCCTATCTCCCCAAGTTGCAATGCCATCCAGGGCCTCATCGGCCAGCCTTTCAACGCTTCAACGTTGCTCGATTGCACGTTCTACAATCAGAAAGACGTCATCCACCAATGCCTGCAGATGATAGCTTTCAGGTAGGGGCAGGTCTGTTAAATCGTCGAGGAGCAAATTCAAGAGCGCCGGGCCGCAGGCAGAACCCTGAGTGCAACCTCTCTGTGTTCTTGTTGTCCCGCTAAGCCTAGCATCTGTGTTAAGAATATAGAACTGTTAGGTAGTTGCTTACTATTTTGAATATGTTTTAGGGGCATCCGTCCGCTTTGAATCTTAAGAGAATAGTAGGCCACCAAGCTTGGTCGAAGGCTGACTAAATATCCAAGATATTGCCACAGTGAGAAGTTTTTCTTTTTCCCATCTTGGATCTTTTTGATTGCTTTAAAACAGCGGACGTGGTTGAAGAGTTTCGTCGTAATTCGAACTGTCTGGGGTTTAGCGTGTCACTAGTTGCCATGCAAGGTTGCATTCTCCCGGTAAACTGCTTCGCTAAAATCTTACCAAACACCGGTACAAGTTCAAAATGTCTCTGTGACTTCAGTTTTGAGGAGCTTCCACCTCCGGCCTTAAAAATGATTCGGAAGGCGGCATTTGCCTACAGCTTTGGAAAGTATTTTAAAGACAGGCATCGTTTGTAAATGTTCGGTAATAGCTCCAGGTACCTAGTGATGACAGTCAAGCAAATGTCAGAAGTAAGTCCCTCGATGCCTTCGGTCTTCTTGTGAGATATGAAATTAGCTGTTTCCAGCACTTCGTCGACTATAAACGGAGGGTCATTCGGGTTGTCAGGAGTGTATCTGCAACTTGTTGTCACTCTTGCATGTTCACGCGATGAACTCACGTGATGCCTCGGAGTCCGTAGGGTAGTAGTGTGACAACAGGGCTTCAACCGTTTCTTCTTGAGTGGGCGTGAATGCCCTCGGCGCGGCGACTAATGTTCAACAAAGTTAGCATCAACGGTGTTAAGATTTTGGCTTTGTTGCATATTGAGTTTTGATAGGAATATTGGCTTTGTTTAAAAAAAAAAAAACATCATCATCTCACCCCACGTTATTCCACCAGCACAAGTGCATGAGAAATCTCCGTTTACCCTTTGGGTTCGCGGACACCCCCATACACTCCTAACCCCTCATCAGCTTTCACCCCTCCGCTAACGGTTTTACATAAAATAAAATAAATATATACCTTTCAGGTAGAAGTACTAATTACAGTACACACTCAACCTGATTTTCATTAACTTTTTTTACTCGACAATCTTCCATACGTTTCTCCGATGCTATATTATGTGCATCAGAATTCATTTTCTCCAAAGATCGCAATTTTATGGTATTCAAATAATAATTTCGGAGTACCACCTCCTCTGAATTGCGACTTTCCCTTTTCATCACATCCAGTACTCGCACGACTGTTTGTAAATAAAAATCAGAACCAATCAAATTTAGCTTCCTTGAGGTATGTTGATAATACCCCAACAGCGTCTTCATACATGCTTCTTTCAGAGCGGCGATATATCCCACTCCTCCCTCTGAATTTAAACATGATTGAATAATAGTATGCATTTTTACTACTAATTCATTCGAGACACCTTCATCATTATATCTCTCAAACATTAACCTTGATCGCAGATCGCCGGTTTCGGTTGTAGATACGGTTATTCCGTTCTCCTTTAAAGTAAATATCATTAATTATTGTAATAAGTTTGCGCGTAATAATGGTAATATTCTATTCAATTCGTCTGCACGCGACTCATCTGAAGCCCACAGCCGAATTTCGAATGAATGCTCCATCTTATTTGAAGCGCTGCTGACCGTTGAATAGATTTGCGACAATTCAAGCCTGGGTGCACCATGCAGACACATAATCGAAGTCTGTATCATACTGTCTTCAGTTTCGGGTTGCAACATGAATCCCGAAATTCCGTAATTCCATAATAACGCTCCGGTTGACATCTGCACCGTAACTACTAGTTCATGCAGTTGATCAGGCGTCAATGGAAGATTATTACTCTGTTTAATCTCTAACATCAGTCTTTTTCCATTTCCTTTCGAATATTTTTTAGATTTGAAATAACATTCATATCCTAGCATGACGGCATATTGTTGAATCAGCCTAGATATGGGCCGGACTGCGACTCCGATTTCAGTTGAATCCAATGCATGATGGACGTGATTTTCCACGTCTGGCTCTGAATAATATATCATTGCACTTAACATTGTAATAATATAGTCAAATAATCCTATGATATTGATACGATTTATACCTGAGAATAGTTCAATTATCCCAGTAGATTCGGCAAAGTGGAGGATAGCTTGTGATGCTTTAGTTCGGTCACAAGAACACTCCGCTTTGATGTTACCGCCAGTGTGGACAGCACATTGACGTAGTTGATGTGCGCTACCAGTCGAGTAGTATAGCACCTTTTTATATATTTGAGCCAATATCACAAAATTAATATAAGACATAATATTATTACCGCGAACGACACAAGTAATGGCCTCCGCTACGCCCACAACAGTGTTAATCTCATTATGTTCGAAATATGACAATAATTCATTTAACCATTTAATGGTTTTATTGAATAGTTCCTTTTCCATTCCCAGATGGTTAGTTACTAGTGATATATGTTCCTGCTTAAATTTGATTGAATACAAACATCCATCATCAGTTGAATTTTCAGAAACTTCGACATACTCAGTTAATCCAGATAACGGGGTAATAAACGTATTCCCCTTCTTACTCTTTTTTGTTATGCGTACTACATCCGCATTTAATTCATGATTAATTTTCATTCCATCAAGAATGTCGTCTAATGACGCTCCGGAATGTAAGTTTTGTGATAATAATTTACCTTTGCGTCCGCTCATTTTTTTTATTATATTAATTTATTATCTATTCAAATCTAATAGTTATAAGGCACACTCTTTAATTATATAATATTGTAAAAAACTATTAATACAGCACGTATAATTGTATATATTTAATCGTAAAACTAAGTCCGTTTAGTAAATGAAGTAATAAATCATACTAGTGTATTACCACAAATAGGAAAATTAAAACTTTTACCGTAACTTTGGTTGCTACTCACCGCTGTCGCAACATGCGCCGGGTAGTGGTATGGAGTTTTAAAACTGACTGTTTTTCTAAGTACCCACCCGAGGGTCTATCAATAATAATATCAAAATTCGAGCGATAATTATTTATAAATGCATACTAGGTGAAATTTAAATTACTAGTGTGATAATAATGTGTACTTGTACTATAAGTCCGTACCATTTAAACTTGCACAAAAGGTCATTGCTACGCGTGTACCACTGCACGCCGATACGGGATCGCGGCGAACCAAAACACAAGGCGTAGCGATAGAAGTCTATGTAAACAAACGTTTATTGGTACGAGGCGACCTTGATCCGAAAAATTGGCCTGTATTACAAACACTTGGCTACTGCATTACAAATTTACAAGCATTATCCTGAGGGACAGCCGTCATGTAATATAACTGGACATGAATAGTGAAATGAAAAAATGTATATATCATAATAATTAATAAATTTAGTGTTTTTCTATATCCTGCGTTATGCCGTTATTATTGCGGGAGCAATTGGCGGGTATTATTCAAAAAATATTTTTTTATTGGTTAAATCTATACTGATATTAATAACCTGAAAAGTTTGATTGTTTGAACGCGCTAATCTCAGATTCTACTGGACCGATTTAAAATATATATTTGGATAGCTTATACGTAGCTATACATAGACTCGTGTTATATACACTAAGATCAGTTTTTAGAGTTCTGTAGCCGAATGGCAAAAAACGGAACCCTTATAGTTTCGTCAAGTCTGTCTGTATGTCTGTCTGTGTGTCTGTCCGTTCGTCCGTCCGTATGTCACTGCCATTTTATTCTGTAACTATAAGCATCACACTGTTGAAATTCGGTAGAAAGATGTATCCTGTTAACCGCTTTACGATTCTCATACGAAAAATAAAAATAATGACATTTAAGGGGGGGGGGGGCTCCCATACATGAAACTAAAACAAAAAAAAAAAATGTCAAACCGATGTGTGGAACTTAATTTTTATAGACATATGAATAGGTCTTTAAAAATGAAATTGAGGTTCCTAAAACCATTTCTTTTAAAGTTTAACGTTTGATAGATAGACGCTTTCAAAGTGGTAAAATGGGCGTCCCCCCCCCCCCCCATCTAACTTCTAAACTAAGCAAGTGCAAATTTTGAAAAAAAAATATAATGTAGATCTTAACAAATACTTTCAACGAAAATTAGTTCGGACGGGATCGAACATGAAGTTTTTGAGATATAACACATTTTAAACAACCGCATAACTTTGTACTTCATACAAATACTATGAAAAACAAAGTTATATTTGCTGTCAACAAAATATTGTGGTATTTTACTAAGTGGATTCCCTAATTCAGTTTAAGTTGGCACGGAACCCTAAGTGCGCGAGTCCGACTCGCACTTGGCCAGTTTTTGTTTCTTTAACCTACATCACCTCACTGCTGGGAAAAGGTCTCCCCCAATTTTTTCCACATGTCTCTGTCAGCGGTCAACAATTCCCAATCTCTCGCAAAATTGGTCAGATCGTCACACCACCTCTTTTTAGGTCTACCCTTTCGTCGATAAGACGGCTGGTGGTATGACGATTTGGGCCCATCTGTCCGGGAGATCGGTTTAATAAGTTTTAAAAATAAAACACACGTATTGAAATAATTCCTTTTATTTTTCAGTTATATAAACCTTCCGATGATGAATCAGAAGTGGCCGAAGAAGTATCACTTTCTGAATTTTCTGATAAGTTAATTACGATTCGATCCAGGGTGTTATCAATTTGGTCATCAAGCCCCCTCATGTCTGCTTCTACTTTTTTAACGTGTTCCACACAATTCGCCCCATTTTTATGACGTCATTTGGTTAAGACCATTCATAAGCAATAATTTGACGCCTGCTAATTTAAAAGTAGTATTATTGCAGGCAACATGTCCCTTGACGTCCGCCCACCATACAATTTCTATCGGGTTCAGCTCGCAGTGATAAGGGGGCAGTCTTAAAACTGTCACCCCCTTCTCCTTCGCCATTTCGTCCGTGACGTATTTTTGATACATTTTTTTCACTGCGTCGACTCTTTTCAATAAGTGAGGTTTTTTGTCATCCGCTTAAAATTCAACATTTTTGGAAATCAACCAATCAATGATTTCTTGCTTCTTCCATCGTGTAGTCGGAGTTTTTTCTGTTCGCCTAAAAATGAAAAAAAGGAACATTTACAAACAAGGAAATGGATAAAAGTCGTTGAATACAGTTACAGTTATATATGAATATTAGTTCGCACCTCGAGTGATAACTTCAACATTATCCATGACAACGACATCATTCGGTTGCATTTTTCGAATCACTTTGCGAAACCATTCTTCGAAATGGATTGCGTTCATTGTTTCGTGGTAGTCGCCAGTTTTACTGCATTCCTGCATTCGAAAACCCACTGGCAATCATCTAAAAACCCATCTTTATTCCCAATGTGCACGACTATTAATCTCTTCCCTTTGCCTGTTGGGTTTTTAGAGCCAGTGGAAACTCCTTCAACAAAAGCTTGGCGAGATGTGGTAACAGTTGTGTCAGTCCAAACTTTTGTAACCGTATGACCTGGAACATTAATGTAATAAATATGTGAATATGAGAACATACAATAAAATGACAGAATACTTTTTAAAATATAAGTAAATATGTTAGGTGCACAGCTTAAATCAAGCATGGCATGAATAAAAAAAAATACCTGCATTTACCCAAGTTTCATCGATATAATATATATTGCAATGTTCGTTTCTAAAAATTTCAATTTCTTTTTAATATTTTGTTCTGTTCGCCAAATTACTATTTCTGGGCGTTCTATTAGAGTACTTTTTCTGCTCCTTTTCACAAATTTCAACTTAAGATGTCTTAGGACACGCAGCAAAGAAGTCTTGCTTAAATTAGGCAGCCTTTTGTCTTCTATAATTTTTTGGACAATTTTGTCCAGGGTTGGGAGTTAACCTTCTATGAAAAATCTGTGCACTTTTTGTCGTATAGCAGGTTTTTCAAAACTGTCAAGTTTCTAGACTATGTTCAGTTTTTTCTTCGTTGTTCCTTTTTCTTCAATAGTATGAGTATCTTATACTCTCTTAATATGGAGTATATGGACCTCTTACTAATTCCAGTCATTTCTGCCGTCTTAGTTACCATCGCAGGTGTTGACCGGTACTCATTTTCTGGCCATGTGTTTTTAATGTATTTAAATACATTAAAATTTTTTTTTTTCGCCAACAGCCAGAGTCGTTGATTTTCTCTTCTTGGTTGGAGAACTCATTGGCATGGAAGATGACGGACCTGTAAAATGTGTAACAATCAGACTTGGGCATTATTCGAATAAATTGTTATCTAGATAATTATTCGAATAAAATTTTATTCGTGGTAAATTATTCGCGGATAATTTATTCACGAATAAATTATTCGTAGATAAAATGGCCACAAATAATTTACTCGTGATTTTAAATAACGAATAAATTCATTTGTTTCACATAAACAGTTAACTATTGTCGCTATATCTTGCTTAAAAATAATATGACAAAAGAGTTAGCAGTCTCGTTGGACTCCAAGGATGACACATGTTTTGATAAGACTGCGAACCCTCTTGTCCCTATATATATGGAACTAATTGTTGCTCATTGTGTTCCGTTGACTGCCCACCTGATTTCAGGAATGTACAAATTTCTAAAAGCGGCACAAAAAACAGGACATATGTAAGGTTACCTCGTTTTAAGTGATAAATTATTTTAACAAAGCATCAAACAATAACATAGAAAGAGGACTCAATATTTTTTTTTTTTAAACTGGCCCGTTTAGGTTTTTATTTTTCCTAACAATAAAAAATATTATTTTTAAGAACATCCTGTTCCGCGACATCGCTTTTCGTCTCTTACATAAGTACTAGATCGAGCGAAAACTAGACAGACGTAATATGGGCCTCAGCGTGACGGAAGATGGACTAGCTAAGCGAGAACGAGACAGACGCGTGGGCGTGAGCGGGACAGAAGATGCCTATCTCATTCATGCGGCGTGCTGATGCGCGGTACTCGAGCGGTAGAGGTAGGGGGGCACCGCTGCGCTCCTATTTATTTGGTCCTACATAATAATAATAATAAAAGTAACGACCTACTGCATTCGATTACCTATTATTACGAAAAAAACATTATCAACGTGTATCAGTACCTAATAAATCAAACAGACAGATCAGTTAGATAAACGCTAAACAAACGAAACTGCTGGGTATGAAAACAAAGACAAAAACTCAGATAAATGATAAATGATACAAAAACAGCTGGGTAGGTATGATTATCTGAAACAGAAACTCAACTTAGGTACAATCGGTTGTTCCTGCAGTCGGTGTTCAGCAAGGCGACCCTTTAGGTCTAGCCCTTTTTAGTTTAGGCATCCATCCTGTCATTTCATCCTTAAATTCTAAATTCAATGCCTTGTATCTGGATGACGGCTCCTTTGGAGGCAAAGCAGATGTTGTTTTCCAAGACCTTGTCCTGATTATAGAAGGATTTAAAAAATAAGGCTTGGAACAACTACAACTTTCTATACTAAAAACCATTGTACCAGCAAAAATTAAAGACAAATACAAAGATGAATATTCTAAACTATTTGACTATTGTAAAGTTATAAACGTTTTCGATAGGTTTCGTATGTCTATCATATGCGAGGAACATTGTAAAATTGCTAAGTTATGTAAAAAAACACGCAATAACAAATTACGCCGACTAGATTATTTACCTATGTATGTGCTACCGCGATATAATAACTTGTACGGAACGAGAAAGATGGAATACCTTTTGCCTAAAATATTAAATACTCTGCCGAAATCGCTTCTCGAAAATATTTGTACCTCGAACTCCAAAGAATGTAAAACCCTTTTGAAAAAATATTTTTTAATATATGAAAGTCCGAACTCGCCTACTGCGAGATAAACCCAATTGAGGTTTTTTAGAGTAGGAATCATTGTAAAGTAGAATAAGTTTTGAATGATGTAGCTAAATAAATAAAAAAAAAAAAAAAAAAAACTAAACCTTTCAAAATGTGAACTTTTTATTAATGATCACATTTCGTCTGGTTCCCGTCAGGAAATCATTGATAAATTCAATTCCCTTGCTCCTAACATTAAAATTCTGAATTCTGAATCGCTTTGCCTCCTGGGTGCCCCTCTTCTTGATCCCAGCATCGAACCTTTTCTTGATAAAAAAATTGAATGATTTCACCCTTTCAGCCCCCAGATTAGAACACCTAAATTCACACATTGCATTTACTATACAGTATAGTAAAGGGACACGGTATCGAATAAAAAGTATCGATACTGTACTCATGAGTAGTATCGATAAGAAAGTATCGTACTCGGAAAAGAACCGACACAAAAGTATCGATACCTTAAAGTATCGAGTACTTTTCTCAGGCAGAGGGGGGGGGGGCAGGGCACGTTAAACATTAGTTTATATTGTCTATAACTTATGTATGTTTAACTTTATGTTTAGTATTGTCTGTAACTTCATTCAGTAAGAGAAAATGAAAATATAACAAATGGTACATAAATATAAGATTAATAAAAACAACCTGTAACCTGTAAGTAAAGCCACAATTTTTTAATGAAAAGTATTATAAATCCCATTCCTCCTCCGTAAAATCGCTCAAAAAAAGAAGTTTGTCGAGCCTTTTCGGCGATAGGCGGTTACGGGTTTTAGTAATTGTACTTCCAGCTTTCGAAAACAATCTTTCTGAGGGCACTGAAGTCGCAGGAATCGATAAAAATTCTCGTGCCAACTTATACAATTTTGGGAAAACAACTTTCATATCTTCCCATTGTTTTAGAGGATCTAAAGAAAGTGTAAAACCTGTGTAGATAAATAATGGCTTAATTCATCCTTATTTGCAATCAGTAATGAAGAACTGGTTTTACTTCGCTTTTTCGTGTGAGCTAATTTCTTACGAGGGTCAAACTGAAAGTTCTTAGAACTGGCCACTTATAAACAATATAATAAAAAAAATATTCTCAAATTTGAAAATAGAACTCTTTGCCAATATTACTGAGTATATATTTCATTCATTTGTCATTTGTTTTACGATTTGGCGGCAAATTGAAAATTGTCTGTGTCACGTCAACATGAATTTAACACGAGAAAATTTTCGTGCAATGATTTTTTATGACTTTCGATGTCATTTAAGTCAACAAGAAAGTTATGATAGACTACGATTGGCCTTTCACGATGAAGCCCCATCTCATGCGACTGTTTACAACTGGTTTAATGAGTTTAAACGTGGTCCCACTAATCTCACTGATGATGTACGTGAGGGACGGCCTTCTACAGCGACGACTGAAAATAACATCTGTGTTGTGCGGCGTATGATAGAGACTGACAAAAGAGTGACCTATCAGCAGATTTGGACAAGCTTAGGCATCGGTATGAGTCAAGTGCACAAAATCCTCCACGAACATTTAGCGGTCAGGAAGCTTTGAACCCGGTGGATACCTCATAATTTGACTAAGGCTCAAAAACTCCATCGTGTGGATTGGTGCCGTAAAATGATTGAAAGATTTCACGGAGGTGACTCAAATGCTGTGTTCGACATACTAACAGGTGACGAAAGCTGGATTTACTGTTATGATCCTGAAACCAAAAGACAATCTGCTCAGTGGGTGTTTCCTTTCGAGGAGTTGCCAACTAAAGTGAAGAGAGATCGAAGTGCAGGAAAAAAATGGTGGCCTCGTTCTTTGGAAGGATAGGTCATTTCGCAACAATTGTGTTAGAAGATCAAAAAACAGTTTCTGCAGAATGGTACACTACCAATTGTTTGCCACTTGTCTTGGAAAAAGTTCGAGAGAAACGACCTCGCAGTAGGATCCTCCTTCACCACGACAACGCCTCGTCGCACACCGCCAAGCGAACGATCGACTATTTGGCGACATCAAACGTTGAATTACTGGGTCACCCGCCGTAGAGCCCCGACCTCGCGCCTTGTGATTTTTATTTATTTCCAAAAATTAAAGAAAAACTTAAAGGAAAGCGGTTTATGAATGCTGAATAAGCGGTGGCTGCGTATCGCGATGCCATTGAAGAGACCCCTAAGGACGAGTGGGCAAAGTGCTTTTCCCAGTGGTTCCATCGCATGCAGCGGTGTATTGACGTCAATGGACAATATTTTGAAAACATATAATAAAAATAATAACTGGCTAATGTAATCAGTTTTTGATTTTCTAAGAACTTTCAGTTTGACCCTCGTATGGTAACTCCAAAAATCGTAAGTTGTTTCAAGAGAAGAATCGCTGTCATGTTCATTGCCGGTAACATTAGGATTAGGAGACGTAGTTATATATCTTCTCAGTAAAGAAATTGCCTTTGCACAAGCTTTGGAGTCCTGAAAGTGTATATTCTTGAATCTCGGATCTAGTAAACATGACATTGCAATCAAATAATGATCTTCAATATGTCCGAATCGGCGTTCTATTTGTTTTAGGATTTCGTTTTTTACTGTATTTATTACATTTCCATGGGTACCATCACCATCACCTACAGCCAAAGGTATATTATTAATCTGCGCCTTTAAACAGTTCACTATTGGTATTAGTTTGCTAATGGTTACATATTGTTCACCTGATAACTCTTTGGTTACATATTCCAGCGGTTTCAAAATACAAATCAATGTTTTAATATTTTGCATTTCTACAGCCGATGATGTGGGTGGTGCTTTTGTATTTAACATCAAAATTTGATGAACTATTGGTGCTAATTCTATGTATCTCTGTAGCATATAATAGACCGAATTCCACCGAGTCTTGACATCTAAAATCAGTTTGAGAGGTTGAGACCCAGTTTGCTTTTGACGTAAAGAGTCACTGAGGATTACACTGGTTTTGAAAAATTTTACAATGTCTCGTACCTTGCTTACTAATGCTCCCAAATCATTGACTGACATTGCAGATTCCGCGATTAAATTAATTGTATGAGCAAAGCAAGCTAAGTGTTTATTCTTTTCTAGAAAATTTGCTATGCCGGCTATCATGTTCGAGCCATTGTCTGTTACTACTGCAGTTATTTTATCCAAACTGATTTGTTTATCTGCACAAATTTCTTTTAATTTTTCAGCGATAAAGTCACCAGTATGACGCTGATCCAGTGCAACGGTAGCTATGCAACGTGACACAAGTTTGTCATCTTGCAAATAATGAGCAGTAACCCCTAAATAGCTGGTAACAGTCATCATCTCACTCCAAATATCGCAGGTTAATGCCACATGATCTACATTATCAAATATCTTTTCAACTTTCGAACGCATTACGCTATAATAGTTATCGAATTGTGCTTTAAGGGTATCTACGTGAGGAATTTTAAATGATGGACAAGCTTGATGCATCAATTTTTTAAACCCACGCCCTTTCACAATGTCGAAAGGTCTTTTATCAACACAAATAAAATAAAGCAAACATTTGCAGAGTTTCAAATAATCCTTTCCTCCATCGGAATAAGAGTATTTTCGTTCCATTGATTGTACAATTGAAAGTTGCCTTTTTTTTGGAATTGGTGCATATGTTTCTTCTATCTCACCACTGATAACTATTGGAGTTCTTTCGACATCAGATGATGAAGGAGTTGTTAGCAATGTATCTGATTCAGGTGCTTTCGATATACTTGTTGATGGTAGGGGTTCGTGATCACGACTCGGTAAATTCGGCAGTTCTAACTTTTTCTGAGTCGTCGTTTGTTTTTCATCTCCTTTTACACTAAAAAGATAAAAGATAATACATAAAATAATTAGTTTCTTGCGCCTATAAAATACTATAAAACTTATTTTAGGTTATGTTACAAGGAACACCAAATTATTAAAAAAAATACCTTGAGGCATCAGAATTAGGGTGTTTCTTTAAATGTTTAATCATGTTTGACGTATTCCCTGACGTTTTTAAGCTTTTAAAACAAATCTTACATTTCACTTCGTCTTTGTTAATCTTGACGAAATACTGCCAAACTTCACTCTTGGTAGGCGGCATTTTTTTGATAATAACTCAAATTCCGATACAAACACAGAATAATAGTGAGTGCCGTGCTGAATATGTTTACATATCAAGAAATCAAATAATAATATCGCAAGAAAATCGATAAATATTTAAACAACAAGTAACAACAACAACGAACGAACCATAAAGTTGTTTTTTTGTATAATTTTTCTGTGATGAATGAAAAGCAAAGAAATCTAAGCCCATACAGCCTACGAACCATAGAGTATTAAATGAACGAGTTAGAATTAAACTAGTGAAATGTGAATCCGGTAACGGAACGGATCTACTCTATGCCTGAATAAAAGCTTCAGCACGATCGAACAAGATGGCGTTTGCTAATGTTGCCATAAATTATAAAATGAATGAAACCTATGTAATAATTGGCAGCATTGGGGCGACCCAAACGCCATCTCATGTATTTTTTCAATAATAAAAAAAAATAAAAAAAAAATATATTCGATACGATACTTGTCAAAAAGTACTTGTTAAGTAAAAGTATCGAACACAAAGTATCGAGTAAAAAAGTATCGGTATCGAAAGGAAATCTACTCGATACCATAAGGTATCGATACTTTTTTATACTGAAATCGTGTCTTTTTGTGCCTAAATTTACATATTTATTACGTGCTAGTCCTATCTGGAAAAAAAATAATTATTTAAAACTATTTGACACCACCCTTAAAAAAAGTTTGGAAAAAAATTTAAATTTACATTTCGATAATAATGCTTGGGCTCAAGCTTCGTTTCCTATACGTTTTGGTGGTGTCGGAATTCGCCAAATTTCTAGTATAGCCCTCCCCGCTTTTCCTCATCATCCTCGCCAACTTTCTGAGGTGAGAGAGGCGGAGGAGTTTTGGCAAGGCCTCTGTCCTAGAGAAGACATCCCAAAGGAACGTCACCAGCAAAAACTTTGGGATGTCCCTCTTGCGAGAGAGACCTTCAATTCTTTACTTCAGAATTCCGTCAGTGACAGTGGTCGCGCAAGGCTCTTGGCAGTTTCCTGTAAAGATTCTGGTCATGCTTTACCGTCAGAAAATTTGGGCACTCTTTTCGATAGTGAGTCTTTCCGGGTGTGTGTGGGCCTCCCCCTATATATGATTTTTTTACGTATCCATGTGGCATCATCATCATCATCATCATCATCATCATCATCATCACGGGGTCGGGCCTTAGTTTTGGATGCAACTTGTGTCGATACTTTGGCCCCCTCCCATCTCAGAGAATCAGCCCTTAAAGCTGGAGCAGCAGCGGAGTTGGCTGAAAACGCCAAGCGTCGCAAGTACGTTTCACTTGCAAGTGATTATGTGTTTGCGCCGTTTGGCGTTGAAACATTTGGGCCGTGGGGTGAAACATCTGCTAAATTGCTGTTTAGAAAAATTGCGCCAAAATTAAATTCTTTAACAGCCAACAATAAAGCTGGCTGGTTCCTAGCTCAAAGGATCAGCATAGCTATCCAACGCGGCAACGCAGCCAGCATCATGACCTCCTTGCCGCAGGGAAATGTTTTCGTTTTTTAATAGGTAGATATTAAGTTATTTTTTATGTTGCATGTCTTAGTTTTGTTTTTCTTAGTATTATTTAAATGTTTATTTTATATTATCATAATTTTCATGCAACAACACAGGGACAAGTATGAGGAACCCTAAAGTATTGTAATGGCGGAAACTGTAGTCTTAAAAAAAAGATTACACAGTCTTTTTTTTAAAGCGTAGTAAATAAGTTTCCTTTAAACTTAAACAATATGGATGGAGATATAGAATATTAAACTCGTATAATAAAAAAAAACCTTACCTTAGATTTTACAAAATATTTTGACATATCTTTCCTTTATACTTCTAAGTACAACTCAAATAAAATCGTCGTATTGATGGTCGTTGTTGGACGCAAGTACAACGTTTCAGTCATTTCCTGACGCTAATCTAACTAGTAATATAACTTGAGAGGTATTATAAGGGTCTCAATATGATCGGTATTAGACCGAAGAGTCGTTATTCAAACGATTATGTAACTTCTACATGACGTTCATCAGTCACTAACAGACATCTAAATAACCACGACACGACTATAATGTCGTATAATTTGGGCCACATTCGCGTTTTATAAACGTTTTTAAGATGTTTGTACGACCATTCTTATTATACATACGGAGTTGTAAAACATTTAAATTGAACAATTATACAACGATTATTTGTTGGTTGGGGACTTTGGTAGAAAACAAAAAAAAATGTTCTCTTCACACAGCTTTAACGTTTTGATTGAGATATGAGCTCTAAGATTGTCTCCTATGATGGCTTTTGTTTCACTTTTTTGTTTCAGTGCTGATAAAACTATTGTTTCAAACCACTCATCAATGTTTGAGAGTCAATCCACTCTTTATAAAAGCCGTCCTTGTGCCGTGTGCCGCATTTTCAAGCCAGTGACTCAATTTTTGTTTGTTTCACTTGTTTCACCTTATATATGACAAATGGAGGCAAAAACACTCCAAAGCGTAACCACAAATCATAAAGTTGGAGTTTTGCTTTTTTTGGATTGTCGTGTAAACCTGTTTCATCAAAATCGAACAAGTTCTCAGGTGGTATACCAGCCAGCTCTTTTTTTAAATGATTAAAAAACTTCTCAATCTTGTTTCTATTTACTTGTACCCTATTTCTACTTATATTGTGAGCGATTCGTTGTTTTATGCAAGGATGCCTTTCTAAAAAGTTTTATCCCCATTCCCATCCCGGAAGATTATTCTTTCAATGAAGGCACACTTTTTTTTGGTCATCAAGATATTTTTTTACTACATGCCTGTTGTGCCTAGTTCGGACAAAGCAACAATGTGGCAGATGGAAATATCTTTTTCATAGGACAACAAAACTGGCGGCTTTCCAAATGAACTTAAATGCTACTATTTATATTTTAAAGTATTTCGTGGTATATAGTAAATTTTAGAAGCATTTCTTTGTAGTAAGTTTTTTAGTCTTTATTTTCATTTAAAGTTTCTTCAGTGTATCTTGATTTTGTGCCGTATTGATTTGTGCCTGGATGCGGTATTTCTTTTTACGACCCATAATCCCTGTGCACAGAAAAACGTTCATGAACACTTGTCTTTTAACGATAAACAGGGTGTAACAAAAGGCTTAACGAAGCCTTAAACCTCGCATTAGGTGCATCGTACCAAATCGTATATAACAAAAATTATCGCTGGGAAATGACTTTTATTTTTAGGCATTAAAATAAATCATGCATTTATTTCCGACAATGTATAGCGCGCTCGCGCACGAGGCGCTACAGATTGGGTTTGTGTGCGTGTATTTAAACGTGTGCGTATGGGGATAAGCGGGGCGAGGCGGGAGACCAACGCGCCGCGGTTGCTATACGTTCGCGTCGTTACGAAAATTACACTCGGCAAAACGAACTGTTAAACAAAATTACTTACCTACTCTCCATCCGAATCATCCAGCCCCCCGATTCCGCTGTTTACAACATGAGTCGTTTGTCTTAGCTTTAGAAGCAGTTCGTTTGAAGTTAAGCTAGAAAATTTGACACTAAAACGGTATTTTGTTATTCATTTTACAAAACGCATCGTAAACAAACAGGCAAGGAAGAGAGATGTTACCATAGACAAAAAATTACGCTCCTGTGTTACCAGTGCACAACTTGGTGATGTATCGTGATATTATTTTGTTCTGTGTAACTCGATTCTCGATGTGACTACCGACGGAAGGACTCGATGGCTCAACTCGATTTGACTAACGTTACAAGTTAGTTCGGGAAATAAGGGCATGTTTCACATACTCTTACTAACCTGTGTATTACGACGTTTCATATTTATTGACTAGTTTGTTTTTTTCGAGTAGGTATATTTTTATGATTGTGTGGTGTGATCGTGAATTATATAAAGCCAATAGGTGCTTTTGAAAAGTACTATCATAATACGACTAAATAAAAGTGAAAAATAAAAATGGCGTGCGCAGCCCGCGCGAAACTTATTAGCCTCATATTTCAATGAATTATTATTAGGTTCATGGTGTATCCACACCAACCGGCGGCATGTGCAGGCCATGCCACTCATGCCGCAGCAGCATTTTCCATAGCATCTGACAGTTATTTGACGAAAGTATGCTTGCGGCAAAGCCACCAGCAAGCCCGCCGCATAGTCGCCGAGCGGTGTGGATATGCCGCAGGCAAACGTATAATGCGGCCGGTTACATGTGGCGTCGACAATTTATAAACGCTCGCGGTATTGCAAAATTGTAGCGTTTATTCATTTCTCGTACTACGAGTATCGCTTTTAAGCATTAAAAGAAAAATGGCGTCGATAGTAAATTCATATGTGAAAATGTTATTGAAAAACAGTGGAACACAATTAACACACGAAGTATACGTGTGTTAATTGGTGTTACACGTGGTAATAGTGATAGTGAAATAATAATAAAATGTAAAGTAATAATATAATGTAAGGGTAATAGTGAAGACGTTTTTATAATGAAGTACAAAATTTGCACGATACTCAAACGTGATCGATAAGAAATTCATGAAATGAAATAAAATTTATTTGCTTATGACAAAGGGTACAGTTTAGATGGAATCATTAAGTATTAGTTCATCTTTTTCAGCCATATAAAGATAGCATGCAAATATTTAATACAGACTAAAAATAATAATAATGAAATGTAAAAATCATAAAAAAATAGGTTATCCAGCACCTCGCAAAGGTTTTCATAGAATTTGAGACCTGCAGCGTATTATTGTTGAAAAATATGATGTTTTGATTATTTTTAGTGATGTAGACTGTCTCTTTCTAAAAAAGATTGCCCTGATAGTTAAACAGTTATTACTGTTGTTAATTTATAAAAAAAATGGTAACAAAATTCAAAATATTTTATTTTTAAAATACCCACGACGTTTAAAATGATATTCTTCTTAATTGAAAAAGACCAATTTAATAAGCATCCACCTATTTATTAATAGCAAAATCAAGAAAATCACCCGTGTCTACCATTACCTGCCGCATAGTATTTGGGGGAATGAAGCGGCGTGTAAATAGCCGACTCCATGCGGGAACTTAAATACGTAAAGAAAAAGAGATAAAGTAAGATGAACAAGATAAAAGAGTAGAAGACGTCAGGAAAATAAAGGAATAATTCCTTATATTACAGAAACTGAATGGCCCACTTACCTTAAAAATCAGCTCCAGTCCCATCGTCCCCTGGCCGCACCTTTGCTATGCTGTAATAGCACCACGAAGCTGTATACGATGCTGCGCACTTATTAAAGTTCCCTTTTACAGACACGATAGCAATTATCGAACTGCAATGTATTCTTTTAGTAAAAACACAGAACCGAAAAATATTAATTATATATGTCTCTTTTTTATCTGACACAAGTCCATGTTTTTGAGCTTGTCTATGCCGACTAAAGAGGTGGCATTATGCTAGCCTTGCAGGATCAGACGAAACCTTCACCGATCGTCAAGGAGCATGAACCAAGCAATTTCCAGTAATATTTTTAAGGAATTATTTTGAATGATATAAATAAATGTGCTATAATAGCAAGAGATTATTAAAGAAAGAAATTCATGAAAGATATAGGGTGAAGTAAGGGTGTTGGGACATACCACGCCCAACCAGTATTAATTTTCTTGGTTTGACAATAAAAAAATAGGTAGATAGAGACTTCACTATTGATCGGGGGATTGGAGAAAAAAAATATTCAATTATTTTTTTAATTAAGAAAAATATCTTTTTCAACGTCGCCGCGTCGTGGGTTTTTGAAGACAAATTTTATTTTTGTTATTTTTTAACACTTTTGGGTAAAAAATATTTTTAAACTTTTACTTATTACTTTAAGTAAAATATATTAAAATAAGTCCTTTTTGTCCCTCCAAATTGTGTTTTTATCATGGTTACCTTATATCGTCATCAACTATTCAACAGTAATCGAAATTATGACAAATAAACAGTTTACACTTTGCTTTCGTCATTTTGCATAACTGCAAGCGTTTATAAACTTAGGACGCCTTAAGTACACGGCGAAATTATATTTTTCGTATTGTTTAAAATTATGTAACTTATTACGATGCAGAATAATCTATGATGTCCTTAACCTGTTTTTTAATGAAATAAAAAACCTGTGATATTCTCTTCACTGAAAAATTGGGGGAGACCTTTGCCCAGCAGTGGGATAATGTAGGTTAGATAAAAAAAACTCTTCACTGTCATTTCTTCCTAAAATAACTTAAAATCTCAACAACAACAAACTCTGAAAACCTTTTCATATCGAATAAACCGCTGGAAGATTATTTACCTTTAAGTCCTTTGCCTGTTCCGGAATTCAATGAACAAAATTTAAAAAGGTGATATTTCTTCCTGTCAAAGCCAACTTCTGTGTTTGAGCCGTTTATCCTTTGAAAACTTTTATTATTTATGTTCGAAAAAACTTTGTGGAAATCTTTCTATGAAAATTAAGTAAGTACTTTTCATGCTCTTTGTTAAGACACTCAATTTGTAATTTCCCTAAACTCGTAAGTTAATAAAGAACTTAAGAAAAATGTACAATTATTATTTATATTTCTAGACATGGGGCTCTAAGGCTCGTTTCCGTGGTAAATTGATTCATAATAGAAAGTCACAAATGGGTACTGGAGGGGGTCCCTCTACAACAATAGTTTTAACCCCCATAGAACAAAGGGCTTACATCATAGCTCAAGATGTTGGCCCTATACCTGGAGTTCAACAAAATCCATTTCAGGTATGGCTAATTTCAATATTTGATTTGTTTTATCATGATTAATGTTTTACTACACCGGCTTTTATTTATTAATAAGAGAAAAAATACCGGGTAATATTTTTTGGATGGTTACAAGCCTTTGTTTTCATCAAATAATATGTATAAGGATGCATTGCGAGTAGAGAATACAATCCCGAGCATGTTTTTCAATCCCGGGATTACGGGATTTTTGAACCGTAATCCCGGGATCCCGGGCCTATCCCGGGATTAGACTATGTGGTTTCTAATTGGGCTCAAATTAAAAAAAAACTTGAGTAATTAAAAAACTTTATAATGTCTTTGCACAACAGTCAACACAAATCACAATAATAATAAGAAAATAAAAAAGACAAAACAAAAAAATTATACTTTTGCAAGAAATTAAAAAGACAACATAAATATACTATTTAGTATTTCGAAAATATAATCGCAGAAATATCAAAGCATCCAATGTTTGACTTCCAAGCCTGCTTCGTAGTTTATTGCCAACATAAGCGGCAGCTGAAAACGCTCGCTCAGGTTCAACGCTGGTTGGAGGAATAGACAATAGATACTTGTATGCTGTTTCTAAGTGATATCCACGAACTCCTCCATTTTCGAACAGGCTCATTTCACGTCTAATACTATTTGCCAACCCCAATTCATTTTGTACTTGTACATCAGGATCTGGGGATTTCATACTCTTGTTAATTTCCAGATGTAACTTTTCCTTTAATGTCAATTGGGGTTGGGAGGTTTCTGGCCTTAGCTCATCATCTATTTGTGATCCTGACCTTTCTTCTTCTTCTGTGTCATCTCGACTATTAAGTCTTTTAACAATACTCTTTATTTGCTTCCTCACTATAGCCTGTGTCGGAACTGGAAATAAGTCATGCCATTCCAAATCCGATAACAACTGATTTTCATCATTCATTCGTGGATTTTGTAAATAATTTAATACACCAGTTAAATTATCACTTCGTCGTTGCTTTATACGTTCCACTAAGGATGTTTTCATTTTTTTGGCAAGTGCTGAGTTTTTGCTAGACAGTTGTTTTATAAGAAATTTAAGAATAGTACGTATCGTATGACGGCGTATCTAAAAGTGTTTTTTGTCGTTATGTATTAAATGCTATTAAATAACCTAGGCAAGGTTATCGTCAAGGCGCAACGGACTACGGCATATAAACTAAACTTGTATGTGGCAATCCCGAAAATCCCGAGATTAGCCAAGTGCAGTCCCGGGATTTTTGGGACCAGAAAACGGTCGGGATCCCGGGATCCCGAGATTCGGGATCCCGGGATTGTATTCTCTAATTGCGAGGGATGTTTGTTTAGAACCAATATCATCGCTTCCTCCAGAGCTGCTGAGTAAATGAAGCAATGCCATTGTTTCATAACAAACACATCCGCAATCTTACAATTTATGTAGTTTTTTTCTTTCTCATACTTCTTTATAAGATTGAGGCTGTATGCATTTCAAAACCTAGGCAATAATTATGTTGTGTTTTTAATGGAACTTTATTCTTTTCATGTTCTGGTGATGTATTTTGAACGATACAGTTCTATGAAATGGAGGTAAATGTTATCCAACAGCATGTTCCAACTGAGTCTTCATCTTGTGTTTTGTAAGTGGCACCATTATTTCAATTCAATTCAATTTAAGTTATTTATTACAGATAACTGTTTAGTGCCACACGTGTTAGTAACAAAGTTCTCAGGTCTAATATTAGTATAAATGCGATAAGATTAAAATAATAACTTTACAATTATATTTGGACCAATTAAATTTAATTTATACGATATATTTGGTCCGACTTTGGGTTAATTAGGGCAGTGATCCAATGCTTCATTAGGGCACTATCCCATATCCCCACTAAAACCATTAAAATACTGTTGGGACTACCGAGCATTCTTTTTTTGATGGAGTTAATTTTTTTCCGCATTTAAGCATGAAAGCAGTCTACGTGAGCGTCGGCAAACATGCCAGACGCGCTGCAAAATCTCGGTAGTCCCGCCAGCACCCGGAACATATTATTGTAAAGGACGCGCAGAGCGTTGTAAGCTCTTTGCGTGTAGTTTACCCACAGGCCACTTGTGTAGAAAGATTGGCAGTATGATTTAAATAACGCTATTTTCACTTCACATGAGCAACGCACAAACCTGCGGGCAAGCGTATTACCGCGTACTGGCAACGCTCTGCGCTCCCTTCCTATGTCACAATCATCTTTGAGGTCAGCAGTGTATTAAATAAAAAATTAAACACGTCGTTGTGATTATTCAATAAATCAAATCTTTCATCTACGGAGGATAACGCTTGGTCTAATATATAAAAAAATACATTAATTTTAAAAGAGGTTTTCGGATCATTTATAGTGTGGTCTTCGTGTTCATAATCAAAACTCTTTGGAGTTTTACGACGTCTTAGGGGTCTGGATCTGGAAGTTTCAAATTCAGGTTCGACGTCTAGTTTTTCGGCATTTTTTTTGGCATCACTTACAATTTCTTCAAAATTTGTGTCTGTTCTAATTTTTATCAAAAACTTTTTTAATTCTGTTAAAGCATCTAAAGCAACTAGCATATTCATATCGACGGACTGTAGAATTTTACTCACAAAATTTACTTTTGTCAATATTATATGCCATACATTTAGTGAACAAATGAATAAAAAGGTGCATATTTTTTCTGCTAGACATTTAGCGTCATATTTTGCCATCTGATCATATGATATATTATTTGATATTTCATTTAGGGCATCATACATTTTTGGTAAATTTGTAAACAGCGGTTTTATAGCATCTATTCTGCTTGACCATCTTGTTTCAGATAATGGTTTTAAGGTCAGATTTATGACATATTTTTTTAATAAATCCCATCTTTTAGCAGAGGACGAAAAATATTTATAAATTCTTGCACAATACAAAAAAAAACAGTCGTATGATGATTGAGGTTGGCAGCGTCGTTTACTATTAAATTTAAACTATGACTAGTGCACGGTACATAGAAAGCGCGGGGATTTAAATCCAGCAATCTTTTTGAAGACCATTATTCTTACCGCGCATATTTGATCCATTATCATAACCCTGTCCCCTTAAATTGTTTATATCCAAATTAATGTTGTCTAGTTTTTCTAAAATAAATAACGTCAATCCAGCGCCAGCTGTATCTATAATTGGACAGAAAGCTAGGAAATGCTCTCTTGTTTACAACTTTCTAGTTTCTGTGTTAAAATTGACAAATCTTATTATAATACTAATTTGTTCTACGTGTGAAACGTCAGGAGTACAATCCAGTATTATTGAAAATTTTTAAGAGCATGACACAAATCTGTCCATTTTTTATAATTATTGAAATGAGCAGAACTTTTCTCATGTCTGCTGCAATACAAAGCTAGATGTTGCCAATCACTAATTCCTTCGCAGAATTTATTTTTATGTTTTGATTCAAATAGCTTGCAACAGAAGCAGTAAACGGCATTTTTGGACACTGAATACAGCAGCCACTCTCTGTGATACTTTTCACCGTTTCCTAAATGCCTTTCTAAATAATACTCAGAAAATTTTCGTCCCGAAGAATCACGCGGAAAACTATACTGTTTAATTTGTTTAATCGGATTTCCTATTAAATACTGGATCAAAGCAGCGTTTAAAACTTCTGGCCAGGCTCCAGGATCATTTTTGGAAAAAGTTGGTATTGGTGACGATAATTGTCTTGACGGTGACGATGGTGTATCAGGCACAGTCACAGACGTAACTTCGGCGGCATCATCTTAAATTAATAACAGACAAACAAATACATAATATTGTTCACATGAGTATCTATCTATCTCCTTGTCTGAATAAACTGATTTATCTATCTATGAATAATTATTTATATTTATACAAATTAGAGTGTCTGTTTGTAATATTTAAATAACTGCTTTTTACTAAATGCTTATGGATGTACGCATTCAGTAAAAAGTACATAAAATAAAATGTAATTTTTTACAATTTTTGTCTGTCTGTTCCTTCCGTCTAATCTCTAAAAACGGCCGGAAAAAAAGTTATTTTTTCTATTCAAAATTGAAAAAAATATATTTTTTTTAAAATATCCCAAACAAAAGTTATAATATTTATTTTATACAAAATTACATAAAAAGTACACACTTACCACTACATGAAGCGTTTTTTGAATCAGATTTAATAACACTTTCATCGATTACATGACTGGTTTCTGTCTCTAATGATTGTGTCGAAGTGGATGGTTGAGCCGTAAAATATTTACTTATTTTAGTTGCATTTTTATGACGTTCTTCTTCTTGTTTTCTTTTCCTTATTAGATTCTGGTAACCAGATAATTTCTTTTTTTTATCATGATTCCTATCACTCATCGTGAAAATACGTTAAAACAATCAGTAGGTAACACCCAAACAATGATTATAAAAATTCAATGCGCACCTTACACACACACACACTTTAAATCAAATGATTGTTCATTTGTTTTGGTTTGCCTTAGCTATCTCGTTCGTTAAAATCGGGGAATACCCGTGACCCCACCCCCGCTTGCGTCGCACGCATCGCATCGGGTTGCGTTCAGAAACTCACTCATACTCATACAAACTCGGCGCCTCTACGGTTTAAAATAACTAGTACTTTTTCTCTGGTTCAAAGAACTGCCGCCGTTTTAAAGTTGAGCTCGTAAGGAATGTAAACTAAAACCCTAAACGTAAAATGAAACCATAAACGTGAATAATAATAAACATTAAATATTGAGAGACTTGTTCAATAAGCGTTATAGATGTTTTGTTGTTTACAAGGCCTATGTTGCGCCTATTGTACCTACTTACTTGTCGATACTCCACTACAAAAAACAATCATATAGGTAACAAAAATAATTTAAGTGGCAGTGGCGGCGCGGCCCTGTTTCTGACACATGTGTGTCGAAACCGTCCAATCTCTTGTCCAAATAATAAAAAAAAAAAAAAAAAAAAAAAAAATAATCTTTATTTCAGGCATCTTGGCCCATAAATTGCACAAAGACACAAAAGAAGAAATTAATAAGTTAGAATTAATAAAATAAGATTAAAATTACACATCAAATTAAATCGAATTACATTAGATTAAATAAAAAATTTAAATTTAAAAATTACATCGAATAAAAAAAAATATAAATTAAAGTAAATTATAACATTGATGATTACTTCAAAAGCCGACCGCCGCCACACCCGCAGCTACGGCATGCCTATTGCAGCAGCATTGGATGTAGGGGCAGTCGACTCTATCAGCTATCATCTTCAGAACCGTATTGGGGCTGCCCCGAACTCTGCACACTAACGACCAGCACCGCTTGCGCATGACAGTGTAGAAGCAGTCTGTGCGCGCCACCGCGAACATGGCCGAGGCGCTGCAGTTTCGGGGCAGCCCCAGCACGGCCCTCAGGGCGTTATTGAACTGCACACGAAGGGCATTGTACACTTTCTGCGAGTAGTTAGCCCACAGAGCACAGGTGTATAGTGCAGTACAGTATGCTCGAAATAGAGTGATTTTCACGTCGACAGAACACTTCCTAAACCTGCGAGCCAACATGTTGGCTCTTCGTGACAAGGCCCTTCTCTCCCTTTCGATGTCAGCATGGTCTCTGAGATCAGTGGTAACTATGTGCCCTAAGTATTTAAATTGTGACACTCTATCCAGGGATACACCGTTTAGTGTGACAGGTGGTATAACGTTAGGACATTTCGCACCACCGGTCTCAAACACCATGAACTGACTTTTCGTGACGTTGTATACAAGGCCGTGCTTCTGAGCATAGACTTCACATATCCTCATCAGCTTGTTCAGCCCACAGACTGACGCGCTCAGCAGCACCATATCGTCAGCATAACTCAAGTTATTGACACAAACATCGTCTACATGGCATCCGACATGCATGTTGCTGAGCGCGACAATCAGTGCGTCCATGTATATATTGAACAATGTGGGAGAGGTCAGTCCGCCCTGTCTTACACCACATTCCATTTGATAAGGCTCCGACATTGCCCCCGCCCACCTGACGCTATTAACCTGGTGTGCATACCAAAAACGAAAAATATTTACTAGTTCATTAGGCACATGTAAGCTTTTCAGCTGCTCCCATAGGATGTCATACGCAACCAGATCAAACGCCTTGGACAAGTCGAGAAAACAGGCGTAAACAGGTGTTTTGCGAGCCGTGTAATATCTGACGGTGTGCTTAAGGCACAGTATGGCACTTTCAGTAGATAGCTTTGGTCTAAAACCAAACTGGTTATCGTGCAAGTCTGTATATTTGTTCAGCTGTGCATTAAGAAGACCGTCAAATATTTTGGCTATTATCGTGGCTAGAGAGATAGGTCTGTAATTCCCTTTATCAGCTACGTCACCTGTTTTATTTTTAACTACTGGGATTACAACCTAAGTTTCGAGCCAAAACTCAGGACTGGATGTATATTGGCTGCGTACAAATAACCTGATTATTATACTTTATTTTAAAGTATTGAATATTGTTGGTTACTGTGTAACCTATGTATGTAAAATGATTGTGATATCTAACTTTATTATTTTATGTGACTTTTAATAGAAATTTAACATTTCTGATGTTTTCTGTGATACTCAAGGTGATGATTTTAATTAGAACTTATGTTTTTTGTTTATGTTAATTGTTTTTGTGCTACTGTAATATAAGTACATACCAAAACTTGATTTTGTATTAATGTTTCGTAATAATATTTGATTGTTATGTAAATATTCGTTTTATTTCAAAAAGTTCCATAAAAGGCATAAGGTTGCTTATTAACCCAGTGCTTATGATATATTCTAGACCGTTAGGTTATTATTAAAGTTTAACTGGTGTTCAGAAGCTAACTTCATATTTTAATAAAAACAAAACATACAAATAAGTTAAATTTTCCGAGTGTTAAATAAAAATAAAATGTAAAAAGCAGTGAATTTATATATACAGGGTGACTTTGTTATCAGTACCGAAATTTTGTGTGAAGACTCCACTGATGAATATGAACCACTTTTACTATGGGGACAATAGTGAAATCGAGAAAAAAAAATCAGCTGTTCCATAAAAAAGTTCAATTGGCGCGCGGTCAAAATGTATGGAACAGCTGATTTTTTTTTCTCGATTTCACTATTGCCCCCATATTAAAAGTTGTTCATAGTCATCAGTGGAGTCTTTACACAAAATTTCGGTACTGATAACAAAGTCACCCTGTATTTTTCAATTTTAATTTATCATCTCCTCGCGTTCCACAGACGGACAACCAATGCCTGTCTGTAATCCCTTCCCCTTTGTAATTCAAGGCGCTGGTGTCCACGAGATCGATCCTGTTCGAGAATAGCGTCTGCACCACCATTAAACAGATTGGCACGAAGCTCTGCTTCTATCTCGGCGCGCTCTTCATCCGACATTTGTGGTAGCTCATCCGACCCACTGTGTGCAATATTATGCAACACACAACATGCATTTACAATCCGAGCAGCTGTTGTCGGGTCATAATGTAGCTTTCGAGCTACCAACAAACATCTGCAAAGACAATATTTTTTTATGACTAATGCCGTCTCGTGACTAAAATATTATGTTTTCCAGAATCTTTGATCGACATGCACACCTCAAAAAGAATTTAATATATTAACTAAAATCTATATTTCATAACACCATGCTGTATCTTACCTATACCTAAATCTTGCCTTCAAAACACCTATGCATTGTTCATTTAGGTTACGGGTTGACACATGATTCTCATAAAAGTTTGCTTCAGGTGATCCTGGAGCAGCATGCAAAAATGGGGTCATCATAGTTCTCCTGAGCGGGTACCCAGAGTCTCCTGTAAAATAAAATTATCTCAGTTAACAAAGTTGGGTATAGTAATATTTGGAAGTTTTGATACTTATATTACTTACCCAATAGATAGAAATCCTCCCCAGATGCCACCAACCTTTCTAGGTAAGCTTTTAAGGAATGTAAAGCCCAAATGGTGCTATCATGAGCAGCTCCTGGATGGCTGGCATCAACACTCATAATTTTTAAATCTGAGTCACAAATCTTAAAAGAAACAAGAAAACAATTTACCGTCATTTGTCTTTATTTAAGATTAGCTTTTTTAGCAATGATTCCAATATCAATAAATACTTACTAGTTGAACATTAAGTGAGTGATACCCCTTCCTATTGAAGTACCTCTCTTCATGTTCCTTAGGAAGCACGAGGGCTATATGTGTACAATCGATACAGCCAATAGCACCTGGCATTCCATGTCGTTGATAAAAACTGTAAAGTGTTATTTTAGCTTGCATTAAAGAGTCAGCCAAATATTTTTCAACTCAAGTAAATATCTACTTCTAGTCATTACTTTAGTTTGATCGTTTCCCGATCATGGGTAAGCGGAAAAACAATATATTTATTTAATATCTCGGGATGATTCAGGGCAGCGGTGACGTGGTGTATCGGCCTCGGTACACGGAGGGTTGTGACAGTGTATGGAAACGCGACTGCCCCACCAAGGTTTGATATGAGCCTACTGCATAAAATGCAAGAGCTACCAGTATCTGGAATTAAGCATCAGTGAAGTTAAAAACCAAACAAATTAAAGTCAAACATAAAAGTCACAGTTTTTCATACAAGATACATCATTTATTTCTGTATGGTTGGAGAAGTTGACTTTTACAACATTTACAGTTACAAACCCTTTTCTCATTATCAATGCCATCAGACCTTAGGCATCTGGGCATAAAAAGTTCGAGCTCCGCTATCAAGTTCCTCGCTTGCTGCTTATTGAGGCGGTATGTTTTTAATAACTCCACGTCCGTTAGATCAAATCCCGAGATATTACTTCTGATATGATTTCGACGAGCCGTCACTTCACCCGTATCTACCGCATGAGCCCTCTCTAAAAAGTCCAAGTTTAACTGCATAATATAACTTTTGCATTTGAGTTTAAGTAATTTGCGGCGTCCAAATCACTTCCACACAAAACAACACATGAAAAAGAGTCCTTTCTCTGATTTTCCAAGATTACGGAGGAGCCGTGTGCTCTACTCGACGTAATTTGGATATCACTATTACTTTATATAATTGTGAAAGTAACAAAATTTAGATTAGAAAACAGAAAAGATCGCAAGCGAACGCTGTTGTCTTAAGAAGTTCAGAGTGACTTATGAATTTTGACAGTTGAGGCGTTTAGCTGCAGTTATGGTTCGTTTAACTTAAACGTCAAAAAATAGTAGAATATGAATCGACTCATCTTCGATCGATCGATAAAGTTGAGCTAAACCGCAGCGCCACTGCAACTATTTGGTTTAGTAGAATGGAAAAAGTTGTGTATCGTCACCGATGCAGTTGACGTTTCGTCGTTGCCAAACCAGCTGCGGCTCGAACTGGCGACTTTCCATCGCCAAACATAGCGTGTGTTCTCATGCACTCTTTCCAGTATGCCTCCGCGCCCCGATCGCCGTTTAAGTTATTCAAATATTACATACAATACATTCTAATGCTATGCCACTTGCCCTATAAATATTGTAACAACTAGAGTAATTTGCTTTTTTTCTTAGACCCGGATATTTTTTACGAAAATTTGGAAATAACGTTTAAAATAGACGTTTAAATTTTTCTTTTATTTATTTTTCTAGTTGTCGTCTACACTAAATAAAAATTTTGTTAGAACGTCACACTTGTTAATATTTAAACTAAATAACATTTTCACATATACATTATACTTTTTGTTTAACTAAGGTTTAAATGACGAATTTTAGAGAAATCATTAAAATCCCAAATTATTGAGCCAAGGTATTTAGGGGATGCCCCCACCTCTCTGCCGTTTCCGTTTTGACATCGTTCCTCAGTACACCCTGTATAATTCACGACATATGTGTTGTATTCTAATGATTCTACAAATGATTAACAACTTTTTTATACAAACAAATTTTATTTAAAAAAATAAGGTTAGCTGTTTTACATTTCGCGTGCTTTTTTTAATTAAAATATTTCTCTTTCAAGAACTGCCGTTTTAATTTTTTCCTTTAATATCTCCATGTTCTGCATCAGAAATTTCCATTCGCCTCAAGTGTTCATCATCTTTAAAAAAAATGTATCATAACACGCTGATTACATAATTCTGTAAATAAAACAATCAATTAAAAATATTTGTTAGTTTAATAGAATACATATATATACATATACTACTATAAATTATACATACTATGCATTCCTTATTAACATTTATATTATTTAAAACTAATGTTTTGGTTTTGGTTATTATAAATATGCTACGATATTATAAATACCTACATAAACCATTACTTTGTATCTTTAGGCTCTAATGTACCTTTATAATTATTTTAATTTTATTCACAACGATTGTTCGTAAATCACAACGATTTATCTGTAAAATAAGCGTATACTACCATAATGGTACGTTTACACGCTTGCCAAGCCTTGGCAAAATGCAAACAGTCCCAAGCCTCCACAAATCTCGTTTGTGCTCTCGCTTGTGAATGCGTCGGTCTGCAATATACATCCAAGCATGGCGGACACCGAACTTGCGACGGCTATTGCATTTGGTTTAACGTACTTTCATTAGAAATGTAAGCATAGTGAAGTAAAAAAAGGAGAGCTCGACGACAGCGAAGATGGTGGATGAAAAAGATTCATCATAATCGTACCTGGTAACTACTATTTTGATTTAACCATTATCTGTTGCAGTTGAGTTATGCTACAATACTTACGATATATTTTATTTGTTACAAACTATGTATAGAAGTTTTTACTGCAAAAAATTTCACCAATGATATCCAAGCATGATACAGACTTCAGAGAAGCTGTACCAGCCAAATTTCGTCTTGCCATTACGCTACGATTTTTGGCATCTGGTGATTCTTACAGAAGCCTTCACTACTTGCTTAAGGCGCTACCCGGATTTTTACCGCGCACACTAGCGCCACTTTACTAGAAAAATCATAACTCGTTAAATAAAAGACCAATCAAAAATCTGGTAGATACGATTGTAGCTCTGATTATGTGGTTTAGACACAATGTTTAAGTTCAATTAAACACAGTTATCTGCAGTTACAGTTAGCAAAAATGCTAAAAGTGGCCATATTTAGCAGTTTTACTAACTCTAACTACAGTTAACTACTTTAGAAACAATTTAAACGTACTAAATAAACTATAGAACCTGTACTACAATCGTATCTACCAGATTTTTGATTGGTCTTTTATTTAACGAGTAATGTTTTTTTTACTAAAGTGGCGCTAGTAAGTGCGCTAAAAATCCGGGTAGCCCCTTAAAGTATCCGTCTCTATGATATCAATAATCATTCGTGAAGTTCATCGTTCATCGTGTAATCAATTGTAATTGCTAACACACCTATTTTAAAATTAATTTTATTTTGTAATTTATAATAAGTAAATGGGAAATAGTTGCCGCTCATGTTTGCTGTGCCCTTGCAGGGCGTCACTTGTACATTTTATACCATGTAACATCATACCCAACTTGTGACATGCAATAAATCTGAATCTGAAAGTTTGCCGAGCTCTTAATGAAATTCTAAAAGATCTAGTTAAGGTATGGTAGGAATCAAACAAAACATTATGTTATACATTTACTTAGATTATAGGGGAGAATCGGATATATTGTACCAATTTTTAGTTTTAAAGCAATATCTTGTAGTTTTGTTGTTTATAAATAACTGTTTATAGTGCAAAACGTAGCTGATAATCTTGTCTTACTTGTACCCAAAAATTAAGACCGTACTACTTACACTTTTTTAATTATAAATATATTTTAAAAGGCTTTCCCTCGGTTCAAATTACAATACCAGTCCGTTTAATTGTAACACTGGTGTGAAAAATTGTACCACTACGAACTAAGTGGTGTAAGGCTGTATTAATTGATAGATTATCATGTAAATAAAATGAAAAAAAAATATATTTAAAATTTGTATATTTGGAAATCTTGATTCAAAATAAATTGAATATACGTACTAACAAAAATTAAACAACAATCAAATCAAATCAAATATTTATTTATTGCAACTGTTATAGGTAATTTTGTAACAGCGGATGTCAATGCTTATAAAGTATTTTTCGCTATAACATGCCTATGAGGCGTTTAATATTGTAGGTACTACAAGTACCGAGAAATATAACTTTAAAATGTTAATCCAAATTTGTGAAATTTTAATAACAAATTATATACATTTGAGAACTTTCAGTTTCTTAATCTAATATAAAAAGTGCTAAGCCACAGCAAAAATATATATATATTTAAGTAAAGAAAAAGTATTTAAACACAAAAGCAATTTAATTAGAATAACATTTCCAATTAAATAAGTTTTTTGGTAATTAATAAATTATGCGGTGATTTTATCACTGAAATATTCATGGACGGAGTAAAAGCATTTTTGGCGCAAAACTTCAAACAACGATTTCTTAAAACTGTTAATATTAAGCTCTTTTAGCGATTCAGGAAGATGATTGTATATTTTAGGCGCTTTTGTATATGTAGGATCGTCAGGATCTAGACCCCGGCCATCAGACATCATGTGGGCAGAAATAAGGGATCGTGCAATGAGAACACACTACAATTTAGTTCACAGTTTTATTGTAGCACAGAACCGAATGACAATTAACAAATACGCAGGTACTAGGTACAAAACTAGGCACTACGCGAAACGGAGGGCAGTTCCGCGACGACGTTCTTGCTCCTCGACGACTCGATCCAAAGTGAGCTGTGTCGGAGCCGCTCGTAACGTCACGACTCTGCCGAAGCGCGCCAAAACGAAGTTGCACGATAACGCCACCAGAGGGCGCGCTTGCGTTTCGTTTAGTGTCCATACTAATGACCGTCTACTACACGGCCATCCTGCGCGACACACGTCCTCGTGTGTTAATCTGAAATAGAAAGAGAATAGCACAGTATCCGTTCGGCCAATCCTACTTCAAACAATTCTTCACTCGGTAGAGTTAGACAGAATCAGAAATGAAAACTTTGGTTACTTCTTGTAGCTTTACTTTACCAATACAAGCTTCGTTACTAATCTAAAACTGTTTTGAGATCTATTTACATTCAAAATTTGAAATTACGAGTACAGCTTACAATTCTTAAACTAAACCGTATCTAAGATAATTCAATCATTTTAAATAAAAAACGAAGATCTCTGAGACCATGTACCAATTGAGCAAATTTTCACACAAAAATCATAATAAAACTCATCACAATTAGAACAAGCACCAGGTGTAACATTCGCGGTCCACAGCTATTACAATAGCTCCAGCAAACGCATTTGCTACATACCCTTCCCCACGGGAAGCCCGAGTCATCTCTCGACTCTATGATCTTCGCTACAAGGCAAGATCCGACTGTACCACCCAGAACTACCGCCTACCGCTTACCCACGGACTACATAAAGCAGATGCCGATTTCTACTAGGCTACGGCTACGGCATTCTGGTACAGTCTCCGACCCTACGAATCGAGAACCTGTGCACCCAACTAATCATTTATCTCGTCATCATTTACTATCTCAATTGGTATCTGGCCCTCAGGAATCTTCCTGATCTGACACGATCATGCGCATACTAGTAAGTACGCTTGTTGGTCAATGACCTCAAAACAAATCTGTCACCATCTAAAACTCCTACAATTTGAAACGGACTTCTAAATTTTGTTTGGTTACGTTACTCATTCTCAATTAAAACAAATTCTCTAATCGAAAACCTATTCACGCTTGTATCCGAATCAAATGAAAGCTACTTGCGCAATCTAATTTAGTGAAGAAACTGGCACCACTGAGTCGCGAAATCTGGTTGGAAATCAAGGGGAGCGGATATCGATCTGGGACGTCACTCAAATTCAACTCTCTGTAGTCTATGCACATACGGTCTGACCCGTCATGTTTTTTTACCAAAAGAGCGTGGCTGGCAAAAGGGGAACTACTGGGCCTGGTTATATTGGCGCGCAACAGTTCGTCAACTCTATCTCGCATAACCTGACGTTCCTCCGGAGACTACCTATACGGACGTCTTTGAACCGTACGACTAGGATCCACCATCCTAACCACTAATTCTTCCGTATTTACGCGAGTAGTAGGACAACCGTTAATCAAAAATTCAGAATATCGTTTTAAAATATCCACAAGCTCGCTTAGTCTTTCAGCCGGGATATCTGTGTCAATACAATTAAAATTATTTGTTGGTAGACATGAATCACTCTAATTACACGCGTTCACAACCCTATCTCTCGATAACGAAAAATCAGTTGACGTCATGTTTACACAAAACCAGTAACTTAAAATTTCTCTTCCTATTATAACTTCACTAGGTAAATAAGCATCAAGCAAGACGTGAAATAGAATTTCCGTTTTAAGATTATTAATTTTTACCTCACTTAAAATTGCCAAAGTACTGTGTACATTTTTATTACCAATACCAATCAATGAAATCAAATTATTCAATCGTTTGCCTCTAAATTTACACGCAACACTCTTTGAATAGCAAGCACTCGGCTCCAGAATCAAAATCAAATCAAAAACACTCACCAAAATGATTTTATGTTCCGGATGGGGACTCAACCTCGCACAGGTTGATACGCTTCTCCGCCGGGGTTGTGGCGCTGGACCCGCCGGCAGTGCAGCGGCTGGCGATGTGGCCCTGGGCGCCGCACTTGTAGCAGACCACGGTGCTGCCGCTCGGCTGCTGCCGCAGAGCACCACTTGATGTGACCGGTGTAGGAGCAGGTTTCTTCGTGTCGATCTTCCTCGTACGGCAATCTACTTGCTTATGCCCGAGCTTGCCACAGGCATGACATTGGATCTGCGATGTTGAAAACTTCGGTCGTTTTTCAGTCGTAGCGTCGGTTCGCGTTTCCATAGGGGCCTTTCTCTTCAAATAGGAGAAAGCTTGAAGCTCTTGTTGCAGCTGATGACGCGTTGTTATCTCAGTAGTAAAAGCAAGTCTTTGTAGGCGAGAATCGATTTGTGCCAAATGAGCGACAACCGCCGATACTGCAATCTGCTCAATACTGGTATTTTTCCATCGGCTAAGCAACGACGTCACTAAACGACTAGCGTAGGCAGTATAGGTCTCGTTTTCCTTCGGTTTGTCATTATTCAAATTAATGAGGGTACCCGCAGATGTTTCTAAACTGACGAACCTGGCCGTAAATAATTCTTTGAATTGGGCCCACGTCATACCTGGATAGGTTATCTGCGATAGCCACGATGATGCCGTTCCTTTTAGCGCCTTGCTGATCACCATTACTAGTAGACCACCTTCTATTGCCTGTCCGTCCAAACACATGTCAGCCGTTGTGCACCACGACCGTGCGTCTGAATCTTGCTTATCAGGGTTGAATTCTGGTAGCACAACGTTATTGTTCGCACTCGGAGTCTTTAGAGCACTAATCAGTTCACGCATTTGCCGGTTTTGCAGTTCAAAAAGTACCCGCCACTGATTTTCGCCGTTTTCGTTATGCATCTCATTAGCACGATTTGATCCCACTTCTGATGTAGGATCGTCAGGATCTAGACCCCGGCCATCAGACATCATGTGGGCAGAAATAAGGGATCGTGCAATGAGAACACACTACAATTTAGTTCACAGTTTTATTGTAGCACAGAACCGAATGACAATTAACAAATACGCAGGTACTAGGTACAAAACTAGGCACTACGCGAAACGGAGGGCAGTTCCGCGACGACGTTCTTGCTCCTCGACGACTCGATCCAAAGTGAGCTGTGTCGGAGCCGCTCGTAACGTCACGACTCTGCCGAAGCGCGCCAAAACGAAGTTGCACGATAACGCCACCAGAGGGCGCGCTTGCGTTTCGTTTAGTGTCCATACTAATGACCGTCTACTACATATATATATACTATTCGTGAAAACACTTGTACGCGAATCGTGATGGGGGAGTATGTCAATTTTGTTTTTTGTTTTACGGTGGTATTTACTAACTCTGCGCTTAAAATGTTGATTAGTTTTAACAAACAGGCAAACTTGAAAGATGTAAAGAGATGGTAGATTGAGGATACTTAGTTCAGAAAATAATGATCTACAAATAGTTCTTTGACTAACACCAATTAGGGCTCTGATACATTTTTTTTGAGCGCGAAATACAGGTACAATATACTTATTTGCTGTGTTTCCCCAATGGATAACACCATAACGAAGGTTTGACGCTACAAATCCGTGGTATGCTGTTAGTGCCGCTTTTTAACCGACTTCAAAAAAGGAGGAGGTTATCAATTCGACTGTATGTTTTTTTTTTTTATCATTTTTTTTTTTTTGTATGTATGTTACCTCATATCTCAGTCGTTTGTCGACCGAATCGAAAAATTTTTTCACCTACTTAGAGGGTATACCTTCTAGTTGGTCCCATTTTTTCCATTTTGGGATCTGATGATGGGATCTTGGTGTATTCGAGGGAAACCCTCAAATTTTAAAGGCACGTATAGTGTTTCTTTACTAGAATCTTAATGTTGACGTGTTGTTACGGCTGATAGTCAACATTTTGTGGGGCTGAGCTGATGGTGGAACTCCTTAACGCCTAGGAGTTCAGTAATTATAATGACGAAACTTATGATAGGTAATTTGTAGCTTCGTAAAAAATAGAATCATAAGGTGCAACTCCCCCCCCCCCTCTTATGTAATCACTAAAAATAAAGAAATAAAATAAACTTTAAAAAAAGTAAAAACCGACTTCAAAACCAAAATGCACTAAAAAGTCTTAAATAAACTCTTCACCATTGAAAGGAAAGGAATCCGTTTTAGGCAAACAATTTCTTTTTGGAGTCGGTGCCATCACTTTGACCATCAAACATCAACTATCACAGCACCGACTCCAAAAAGAAATTCTTTGCCTAAAACGGATTCCTTTCCTTTCAATGGTGAAGAGTTTATTTAAGACTTTTTAGTGCATTTTGGTTTTGAAGTCGGTTTTTACTTTTTTTAAAGTTTATTTTATTGAGATACAGTTTTTGCTAACTTTCTTAATGGATAGATAAATTTACTTATTTTATTACATAGGTAGTTTGTGTGAGACTTCCAATTCACATTATCTATAACGAGACCTAAAAATTTTATACTATTTACTTCTTCAATATTGTTATTATTATATTTTGCTGTGATATTTTTTTTTTTGCTGAGTTAAGTGAAATTGTAGATATTTAGTTTTCTCTAAGTTAATTTTCAAGTTGTTAGCTAACATCCAATCTACAATCGTTTCTAGAGTTTTGTTTATTGAAGTTTTGTATGTTTGCAAATTTTTACCTTTTATTAAGACTGTCGTATCATCTGCAAATAAAAACATTGCATTGTCTACACAAAGCGATAAATCGTTAATATATATTAAAAATAGCAATGGTGCCAGTATGCTTCCTTGTGAAACACCATATTTGATTATTTTTGAATCAGATCTAGCATGAACTACATTTTGATTTTTACTTGTAAAAGTGATTTCGGTATATTGTAAACGGTTTTTTAAATAGGAACCTATAAGATTATGTGCTGGTCCCCTTATTCCGTAAGTGTATAGTTTTGTGAGGAGTTTTTCATGGCTTACAAAATCAAATGCCTTAGACATATCCATGAATAAAGCAGTTACTGGCACGCTATTATTAAGACACTCAGATACACTTCGCATGAGGTTATAAATTGCTAAGTTTGTGGATCTATCTTTCCTAAACCCATATTGCTCGTCTCTTAGCACACTACATTTTTCAAAGAAATTATAAATGCTATCATGAATATATCCCTCGAATACTTTAGCAATTACGGAAATTAAGGTGATGGGTCGGTAGTTCTCACAGTCTTCTTTACTACCTTTTTTAAATAGTGGCTTGACTACAGCAATTTTTAGTTTATCTGGAAAAATGCCTTGACTTATTGATAGGTTGATGATGTAACAAATTGGTCTCGAAAGTTCCTCACAACAAAATTTAACTATTTTTGTGCTAATGCCGTCATGCCCAACACTGTTTTTATTTTTTATTTTTTTTATAATTTTTATTACACCTTCAGATGTAATTGAATTTCTAAATATAGAATTATTATTTGATATAATGCGTTTTGAATGTTGTTTAAATTTATTTACACTATCCATTTACATTATTGTTATTGTTTTCTACAAAGTCTATAAATGTGTTATTAAATATATCTGCAATATTTTTAGGATTACTGACTATTGTGTTTTTATGATTTAATCGCTGAATACTATCCTTGGGCTGATTAATTTTATTTGCATTGATAATATTCCACGTTGCCTTGGTACTGTTTTCAGCTTCACAGACATATTCACAAAGATGAAATAAGAAACCAAAAATTTGCGCACGGGCGGGACTTGAACCAGCAACCTTTTGGCTAACCGGGCCAAATGCTCTTACCAATTGAGCTACCGTGCTGTTAGTCCGACCCTGCGAAATTTGTGGTTTCTTATGAAAACGTCAATTGCGTGACGCTTAGCGCCATCTAGCCGTCTGTTTATGAAACAGATGGCCCAAGCAGTTATTCTTTACAGAATAAATTCAACTTAGAAATTGATGTCGCTTCGCTATCTAATGCTTTAGAATGTTTTTAACACTCACAGTGTCATATTTTATATTCACAAAGATGAAATAAGAAACCAAAAATTTGCGCACGGGCGGGACTTGAACCAGCAACCTTTTGGCTAACCGGGCCAAATGCTCTTACCAATTGAGCTACCGTGTTGTTGTGAATATAAAATATGACACTGTGAGTGTTAAAAACATTCTAAAGCATTAGATAGCGAAGCGACATCAATTTCCAAGTTGAATTTATTCTGTAAAGAATAACTGCTTGGGCCATCTGTTTCATAAACAGACGGCTAGATGGCGCTAAGCGTCACGCAATTGACGTTTTCATAAGAAACCACAAATTTCGCAGGGTCGGACTAACAGCACGGTAGCTCAATTGGTAAGAGCATTTGGCCCGGTTAGCCAAAAGGTTGCTGGTTCAAGTCCCGCCCGTGCGCAAATTTTTGGTTTCTTATTTCATCTTTGTGAATATAAAATATGACACTGTGAGTGTTAAAAACATTCTAAAGCATTAGATAGCGAAGCGACATCAATTTCCAAGTTGAATTTATTCTGTAAAGAATAACTGCTTGGGCCATCTGTTTCATAAACAGACGGCTAGATGGCGCTAAGCGTCACGCAATTGACGTTTTCATAAGAAACCACAAATTTCGCAGGGTCGGACTAACAGCACGGTAGCTCAATTGGTAAGAGCATTTGGCCCGGTTAGCCAAAAGGTTGCTGGTTCAAGTCCCGCCCGTGCGCAAATTTTTGGTTTCTTATTTCATCTTTGTGAATATAAAATATGACACTGTGAGTGTTAAAAACATTCTAAAGCACTTCACAGACATATTTATTGTTGCGTATTTTTTGCGATCTGTCTATGACTTTTAAACTTGTATATATTTTATATTTAGCTTTGTCAGTTTTAGTTTTTAAGTTCAAATAAAGGGATCTTTTAGTTTTTGCTGAAGTTTTATTACCTTTAGTCATCTAAAAAGGGCTACATATTGCAGATAGTTTAATTAGTTTTTTGGGAAAGCACAGGTCATAAAACAGCTTAATAGTTTCAAAAAATATATTATTTGCGTCATTTGCTTCAGAACTCTCATAAACAGCTGTGTAAGTTAGACTTGACAGTTTCGGTATTTAATCATGTTTTCAATACTGTAGTCTCTTTTTTGAATGAACCAATGTCACAGTTTATAAGTTTTTTTTACAGGGTACTTCAAAAGTTGCGCCGAGTGATCTGAAAGTCCTAAATGTAATAATACCTTGCTTTTACATCCTCGACTGTTGTGCAATATATTATCGATGCACGTACCGCTCTTAAGCCTAGTGACTTGAGAAATTTCAAATCTAAAATTATATCTCCTTAATTATTAATATATTTAATAAAGTATCAAAAAAATCAACAATATTAAACGACACATAAAAACGAAAACACTTATTGTACTCATTGAGATCAAATCTTGAATAACAAAACCTCTTTTTTCCTTAATAGATATTAAAAAATAACATCAACTTAGAGTTATCATTTGGCATGTCCATTGATTAAACAAAATGAATGTACCCACATTTAGTGAAAACAATTGTCACAAACTTGCACATCTAATATGTGCAAGTTTCATGAACCCATCTATGACAACGAACACATTGTATCCAGTCAACACTTGGTCCATTTTTGTCAAAGTAGTGGCCATCGCATATAGCACAAACATTTTCCTCGTCATCGTCATCACTATCATCCGCTAGTTCTAAAATGACATCATCGCAGTTATCACTACTTGAAGAATATCTTTTTCTTTTTTGGGTATTTTTTTTCGAACAACGTTCTTATTTTTTGATCTCTTTTCTTTTTTTGGTGCTGTGAGTTTTCCTTTATTTATCTTTTTTTTGTTCTTTTCATATTTTTCTGCATTTTTTTTCTGTTTAGCTTCAACTGTTTTTTCTAATTTATTTTTATATGGACTTGAAGTAAGTTCAACTGCTTTTTGTATTATATTTTTCTTCATAAGTTTAGATTTAGGTATGGGACATAAATATTTCAATGATTTTCTTATTTCTTTCGTGTTTAATCCTGAAGTTGATGGTGTGCTTGCCAAATCTGTAGTAAATTGACTTTGTTTTGATTTTGTTGGAGAGTTTTCCTTTCCTGGCTTGTCTTTATCTTGAGGTTCATGAGAACACTTTGTATCATTCAAAGTGTTTATTTTATTGTTGTCACCTGTATTGTAAGATGGATATACTTTCATTACTTGTATTTTTGGAACTATCGGCATTCATATTTTCAGCAGCCTCAAATAAATGCTCTTGAATGACATTTCTGTTCACTGGCCAAACTCCAGCTGCTCTAAACCCATTGGTTCAGCAAATAAACCTGCTACTTGATACTGAGTGAGTTGGCGACCACGATTTGTCCTTAGCCATTTTTCTACAGCTTGAATGTAGTAGGTGTTCATTGGCTTTAAAAAAGGAACATCCAATGGTTAGAGTCGGTGAGTGGTGTGACCTGGCAGTTGTAACATGATAATACCATTCTCTTTGGCTAAATTTAACGCCTCCAGGTTCTTAGAATGTGTTGTGTCCATCAAGCAGAAGTAATACTTTATTTGTAGGTGACGGTTTGACAATAGAAATAAAGTGTTTAATCCATTCAACAAACAGAGTTGAATTTGTGTAACCCGATTCTGAAATAGTTACGACACTACCTTCAGGTGCGCCGTTTCCCAGTTCGGGGTTTTATCATAACCTTTTGATTATAAGCATTGGTTGCCACCAAGCCAGCAACACTAGCACAACAAAAGCAGTCGTATTGACGCCTCTTTCTCCACTTGTTATTGCGCCAACTTGTTTTTTGCCTTTTAGGCCTACAACATTTTGAGGTTTCTTTTGAACTGTCGAAAACCCGCTCTCATCAACATTAAAAATTTTAGTTACTGTTATATATATATAAGGCTATTTCGTTTTAAGTGATAATATTTTTAAGGCAGATTCAGAAAAATAAATGAAACATATTTTGTGCGAAAAAAAATTTTTTTTATACGCTAGTTTTCGAGAAAATTGCGTCTAAACATGTAGAAAAAAAAGTAAAATAAAACACCCCGTGCCATTGTCATACGCGCCGCCCATCGCCGCGATGTTGCCTGCCTGCCTACACGTGTCGCGCTCGCGGCCGCTCCCCCGCCTCGCCGCGCGACGCGAGTCAGTCTGCCAAAAAAATTCGCGTTTGCATGTCGTGTGCGCGCGCGACGCGGACCTGCGGTGCGTTTTCCGAAGCCTGGGCCGGGTGACCAGCATCACATATTTTCCCGCCGCGCCTTGACCTGGTACGGCACCTACTGCCAAACACCGCAGACGCTTGCTATGGCGGTTTCTGCACAACGAAGCCCTCCACCTTTATCAGTTGAGGGTCCAAGAATTGCTGTTGGCGGGGATTACGCCTTTATCACTTGAGGGTCCAAGTTTTGCTGCTGGTGCGGACTATGCGACGAAGATCGAGCAGCTCGAGCTCGAGTCCTTCCGTTGACTACTGCGCGATTGTACGTTGTTGGGATAACGTGCATGCACAACACAATGCTGCAGTTATTCGCCACCAATTCCAGCAAAGGTTCAGTGCATACGTGTGTGAATGAATAGTGAATGCCGTGATAGCAAGTGAAAAAAAAACAGTGCTCGTGATAGCTAGATTGTATAGTGCTCGCTAAGGTTAGGAGGCATCGCCTCAATTTGTAGTAACCTGTTTTACTGTAAATCTCTGACGTCATTGTTTTCAAATGTTAACTTATCGCTGCTGATAAAAAAAATGTATTTGTAAACCAATGCAGAAATCCTAGTTTTAATTTTTTTTATTGTGAAATAAGACTTGTATCCACATATTTGACCAAAAACTGAGCAAGTGCGATAATTAAAAGTAAAAAATAATGAAAATGTACGTAATTTTGAAAGATGTGTTCGCGTTATATGTGTTATGTTAATTTACGGTACCTAATAAACGAATTTTAAAACAAAACTGTGTTAAATTTAATCACGCAATTTTTAGTGCATATCCATCTACTGAATCAAAAGGAATCAATAGGTACTCATTAGGTAGGTAGGTAACTACAACATCTGTTAAAGTTGGATTTGGTAAGATTGGAAAGTTTAATAGGTATTCTTTTTAAAGTTTACTTTCACATAAGATTTGTCTTATTATTATTAAATAAACAGAGGTAACACAACACAATTAGCTAGTTTCAGTTTATCATTACCTACAACATCAGTTAAAGTTAGTAATAAATTTTAATAGTATTCTTTTTAAAGATAACTTTCACATAAGCTTTGTCTCCTTATTATTATTAAATAAACAGAAGGAACACAACACAATTAGGTAGTTTTAGTTTATCATAGCTGCCCAGCTGTTCATGTTTTAAGCCTGCGATAAACACATAGGTACCTAAGTTGAGTTTCTGTCTTAATTTATCATACATACCCAGCTGTGAGTGTTTTAGGCCTACGATTAATGAACACATACCTACTTAGGTTGAGTTTCTGTTTCAGATAATCATACCTACCCAGCTGTTTTAGGCCTCAGATAAATGGACACATACCTTCCTAAGTTTTTGTCTTTGTTTTCATACGCAGTTGTTTTGTTTGTTTAGCGTTTATCTAACTGATCTGTCTGTTTGATTTATTAGGTACTGATACACATTGATAATGTTTTTTTCATATTAGTGTTTCGTAATAATAGGTAATCGAATGCAGTAGGTAGTTACCTTTATTATTATTATTATGTAGGACTAAATAAATAGGCGCGCAGCGGCGCCCCCCTACCGCGCATCGGCACGCCGCATGAATGAGATAGGCATCTTCTGTCACGCTCACGCCCACGCGTCTGTCTCGTTTTCGCTTAGCTAGTCCATCTTCCGTCACGCTCAGGCCCATACGTCTGTCTAGTTTTCGCTCAATCTAGTACTTATGTAAGACACGAAAGGCGATGTCGAGGAACAGGGTGTTCTTAAAAAATAATATTTTTTTTTTAGGAAAAATAAAAACGAAAACGGGTCAGTTTTCAAAAAAAATAATTATTGGGTCCTCTTTCTATGTTATTGTTTGATGCTCTGGAGGTAACCTTATATACTCCCAAGCCGGTTTCGGCAACGGTGACTTCTATAAATTCCCCTTGTCCTCAATATGAGGGCTACGTTGGGCTGCCCTGTCATGTGCCCTTATATGACTACAGGAGCCAATTTTGTTCGAAAACGTGCGCGAACATTGCCGACACGTGAGGACACCGTTGGTATAATTATAAAAAATAGCCGCTGGAGGCCTGACATTAAGAGCATCGCGTTTAGAATCCAAATCAGATTTTCGTTGCCCTTCGAAATCGGAAACTTTTTTCTGCACCAGGCGCCTCCACTCTAAACGGTGGCTAGCTGTTTCCTCCCACTTAGGTGGATCAATGTCACATAGCTTCATATGTCTTTTCTGAACATCCTTAAACCGTAAGAACTGGCCGCCTTGTTTCCGTTTGCCATCTTGGAGTTCAGAAAAGAACATGCGCTTTGCGATTCTCTCGTAAGCCATGCGCGAGACGTGACCACACAAACGAAGCTGCCGCCGCATCAAGTACGCCTCAATGCCGCAGACCTTTGCCCGTCGAAGAACCTGAGTACTACGTACTCGATCTGACCATTTGATGCGCAAAATATCACGCAAGCATTTGAGGTGAAACTTATCTAGCGTACGGATATGCTTCCGGTAGAAAACCCAGGTCTCTGAGGAGTACAAAAGGTTTGGGAGTACTACAGCCATGTATACGGAAACTTTAGTACAGAGCCGAACATAGCCGAACATAGCCGCCGCAGAACTTATGAAGCCTTATACTAGCGAAGCGAAGAAAAGCTGTGTGAGCAACATTTAATTTTCAAAGCCAATACCATTCGTGAAGACACTGGTCGTTTTTGTGTAGCCCTGCCTCTTCGAAGGGATAGAGATTGTTTAGGTTCTTCTTTTCAAATGGCTAAAAGGAGGTTCTTGAATTTAGAGATGCGTTTCCAAAGGCAACCTGACCTCAAAGAGGCTTATGCAGAATTCATTAAAGAATATGCTGAGCTTGGTCACTTGTCCGAAGTCAAAGGTTTTATACCTCTGGACTGTTACTATCTCCCACACCACCCAGTCATTAGGAAAAAGAGCGAATCCACAAAATTACGAGTTGTCTTTGACGCGTCCGCTCGCACTACTTCTGGATTCTCTGTCAATAATATACAAATGGTAGGGCCTACAATTCAAGACTCTCTTTTCAATATATTACTGCGTTTTCGCCAGTAACTATATATAATCTCAGGTGACTTCGACAAAATGTACCGGCAGGTAAAGAGTCTGCAACTGATTTTGTGGCGCGACAAAGAGAATGATCCCTAACGTACGCTTCAGTTGAAAACCGTCACCTACGGATTCTCTAGCGCTAGTTTTCTGGCCACTAGATGCATCTGACAGCTCGGCGAAGAATGTGACGATGAGAAAATTAAATTATTTATTCAAAATGACTTTTACTGCGACGATTTACTTACCGGAAGTGATTTAGCTCTAGAACTTCGTCACATTCAACGCTCAGTCGCAGAAGCTTTAGCCGAGGGCTGTTTTAACCTAAGAAAATATAGAACTAATTTTCACGAGCTATTTTCAGAAGAAAATATTCAACCCGAAGACAGCAACCTAATCATCAGCCATGCCACTAATACCTTAGGTATTGGCTGCTCACCCAGCTCGGATAGTATCCATTTCGAAGTTGAAATCTGTCCTATTGAAGTGATCACTAAGAGATCCATCCTCTCAACTACATTCAAAATATTTGACCCGCTGGGTCTTTTCTCCATTTGTACTATTAAACCCAAAATTATGCTATAAGGTTTATGGTCTCTAAGAATTGGCTGGGACGACCCAGTTCCCCGAGAAATTCAATCAGCTTGGCTGAAGTTTGCTCAAAACTTACACCATATTTCATCATTGCAAATACCTAGACACGTTTTTGTTAAAGACCGCACACTAATTGAAATGCATTGTTTTTGTGATGCTTCACAGCAAGCGTACGCTGCCTGCGTCTATTTAAAATCCACAAACGCAGAAGGTGACGTTCAGGTTAATTTGCTCACTGCTAAAGCACGCGTCGCGCCTATAAAGTCAATCACTATACCTAGGTTGGAACTATGTGCGTGTCTTTTAGGAGCCCAATTGTGTTCATCTGTAACTGAAGCCTTGAGATGCAAAATTGACCGCTATGTTTACTGGACCGACTCTAGCGTCGCTCTAGGTTGGTTAAAATGACCAAGCAAAACATTGAAAACCTTTGTTTCAAATAGAGTCGCCGCTATAGGTGAGCTCACAGATATCTCTATGTGGCGTCATGTACCTACCCATGAAAATCCAGCAGATTATGCCTCCAGGGGCATTGATCCACAAAATGCCGAAAGCTGCAACTTATGGTGGCATGGCCCATCATATCTTCTACAACCAGAGTCTTCTTGGCCGGCAACTGGACCCATATATGGCCCATTGCCTGAACTAAAACGGTTTCCGTTTCGGTGGCGGAAGCTGCACCTCCGGCGAAAGCTGTAGATTTCAATCGATATTCCAAGCTCTCTAATCTGCAAAGAGTCTATGCTAGGGTATTAAAATACATAAATAACTGCAAAAATCCTAGCAACAATATTACAAACGAACTTCAAGTACATGAATTAAATAAATCCACAGAAACACTCATAAAATCTGTTCAAAAAGATTCCTTTTCTAATGAAATAGATCGCTTAACCTCCAAAAAGCCTCTTCCACCCAAAGGTCGTATCTCTACATTGACCCCATTCTTGGATCAAACCGGCATTCTACGAGTAGGAGGTCGAATCAACAACTCAAATTATCCGTACTTATTTTTCAGCAAGAGCACATGAGACTCTTACACGCTGGCCCACAGCATTTGTTGGCCTCTGTATGAGACCGCTACTGGCCTATAGGTGGCCGCACCTTAGCACGAAAAACAGTTCGCACATGTCACGTGTGTCAGCGTTTCAAGGGACAAGCTATGTCAAACATTATGGGCGATTTACCTAATGAACGCATTGAACCTGACTTCCCATTTAACACTGTTGGCACTGACTTTGCTGGACCGTTTTATATTACAGATCGAAAAGAAAGAGGATGCAAGATAACAAAGTGTTATTTATGTATTTTTATATGTTTCCGCTACAAGTGTGTTCATCTTGAAGCTGTCAGTGAACTAAGTAAAGATACTTTCATTTTAACTTTAAAAAGGTTTATTGCCCGTAGGGGCATCCCTAAAATTATATATTGTGACAACGGCAGAAATTTTGTTGCCGCAGCTCAAGAAATATCGAATTTTGTAGAGTCTTATAAAGATAATATTCTTGGTTTTGGAGCTCTTCAGGGCATTAAATTCAGGTTCTCCACTGCATACGCTCCCCACTTCAATGGTCTGGCTGAGGCAGGGGTCAAATCAGCAAAACACCACATTCACAGAGTCCTAGGGAATACTCACTTGACATTTGAGGAACTCTCGTCTCTGTTTGCACAAGCTGAAGCAAACCTCAATAGCCGACCCTTATGCCTCAGTACTTCACCCAACGATTACCAGTCCCTAACCCCGACTCACTTCATGATCGGTAGGTCGCTGACTTCGCTGCCGTCTCCACGCCTCGTGGACCACAACACCAGCCGCCTCGACCGGTACAAGCGCATAGAGCAGGCCCGCCAGCACTTTTGGACCCGGTGGAACAAGGAATACATCTCCGAGCTATAACAACGCTTCAAATGGCGCACGACTTCCAAGGAGTTAAAACTAGATGACCTCGTACTCATAAAGGAGGACAGCGTTCCGCCTCTATGCTGGCGCCTAGGAAGAGTCCCCAAGCTGTACATGGGGCCCGATGGTGTGCCTTGCGTCGCCGACGTCAATACCACACAAGGGACAGTACGCCGGGCTCTCAACCGCCTTTATTTGTTACCTACCTCGGAAGAATTGTCTTGAAAGCCCTAGTTAGAGCTTTCAAGGGCCGGCAAGATGTCTACGCCAGAACATCCCTTTTTTATCGGTTTTTAATTTCTGTTTAATCTATGTCTTTTTGGGTCACGTGCCTTCCGCACATCACTATTTTTGACGTTTAGAAAAGTTACACTCTGTGCCAAGTGACAGTCACAACTTTCATCTTGTAAAAACGTAACACAAAAATTCTCAATGTATCCTTGTTTAAATCTACATAATTCCAAACAATCTACTTTTATTGTTTTGCTCGCCCTATGCGCAAACAGTTATCAAATATGTACATTTTTTTAATTAAAACATTTTCGTATTTTTAAAAAAAAATAGGTAATGCTTTATTAATAACAAACAAGAACAATTAAAACTAAAACATGCTACATAAAAAAATAACTTAAAGTCTACCTATTCAAAAACGAAACCATTTCCTTGAGGCAAGGAGGCTATGATGCTGGCTGCGTTGCCGCGTTGAATAGCTATGCTAATCCTTTGAGCTAGGAACCAGCCAGCTTTATTATTGGCTGTTACAGAAATTAATTTTGGCGCAATTTTACCAAACAGCAATTTAGCAGAGGGTCCCCACGGCCCAAATGTTTCAACACCAAACGGCGCAAACACATAATCACTTGCAAGTGAGACGTACTTGCGACGCTTGGCGTTTTCAGCCAACTCCGCTGCTGCTCCAGCTTTAAGGGCTGATTCTCTGAGATGGGAGGGGGCCAAAGTATCGACACAAGTTGCATCCCAAACTAAGGCCCGACCCCGTTCCCAGGGAATAAGCGTGAGGCCATCGGGTCTCTTGCCATCGTCACGGACCAAACCACGTGGTTCCAACGTGGAAGGAACATTAATGGTGGCAAGAGCTCTTCTGATGGCGTCATTAAGGGTAGCGTGACGGGCGAGACGCCCAGCGCTTTGTTGGCAACAAAGGCAGTGGAGACCAAATTTGTCAACCTTCTTGCCACAGGGACACGTAAAAATTACACATATAGGGGTGCCAAGGCGGAGACCCGCACACACCCGGAAAGACTCACTATCGAAAAGAGTGCCTAAATTTTTTGACGGTAAAGCATGAAGCCAGTGACCAGAATCTTTGCAGGAAACCGCCAAGAGCCTTGCTCGACTACTGTCACTGACGGAATTTTAAAGTAAAGAATTGAAGGTCTCTTTCGCAAGAGGGATTTTTCGTAAGTCTTAAATTTTATCTTTTCGAATATGCGGATCCCGAAATATTTTTAATTATTTCCGGGAAGCGGGATTAAGGCGTAGGTGATGGTCACGCGACAGGATATTATTGGCTAAACATATCCTTTATATCCTTTGGACATTCCCACACATTGCCATCTAGTCCCAAAGCAAGCTACTCAAAGCTTGTGTAATGGGTGCCAGACAACGGATATAATACTTAAATACTTTTTGTTTGTAAATACATACAGTCGCCGTCAGATATATTGGAGCAGACAAAGTAACCAAATACTTCTGAATAGTTTAAAATGTCAATCAGTTCCGTACACTACAAGTTACCATTAATATTAGAGCATTCATTGCTTCATAAATATCTGAGCAGATGTTGGTCAATAACTTCTATACACACAACTTACCAATAATATCTGAACACTCACTTGCCTGAATTTATTTATTGTAAAATATGTAATACGGCACAGTACACTAATTAGTATTAGGGAGCAGAAGAAACGCGTCCGATCGTTACAATGTTTATTTGAGAAGAACTTACCCTACAAAAATACAAATAAATATTGTGATCGTTCCACCTTCATTCATTCATACATTACACCCTCACCCTTAATTTTAGGTACTACCTAGGTAACATAATTATTTATCTTAATAACTAAGACTTAACGTTATAATGTAATTTACATTTTAGGCAGAGTTACTTAACACTGCATATATGAGCTTAACATAATAATAAATTTTAGGACACAGTAATTAATTATCCGTAGGTAAGTAATTCTATGAGCACACAAATCGATCAACCGGTTTCCGCTCCCGTCTGGAGTATCTCGGCGGCGGCGGGACGGTGGCGCTCGGCAACGTTCGAAGCGCTGAACTATCAGTTACCGGGTGCGAGGGACCCCCGGTTGGGATGGCAGGTGGAGTGACTCGTGAGGTATGCGACACCGTATCCGGAGTGGAGGACGGTAAATCTAGATCAACCCAGCGCCTTCTAATTTGATCAATATGTCTAGTAATAGTTGGTTCATTACTTCTTTCTACTACATAATTTCGTGATCCTAGTTTTTGGCTAACTTGACCCTCTACCCATTTCTTTCCCCCCGTGAAATTACGTGCCCATACTGTTTCGCCTTCGCTCAATTCTCTCTCTACTCCCCCTGCATAACTTACTTGTTTATCCTGAGCTATACTAACTTTGTCCTCAATCATACGATTTCCCCGTAATAAGTCTAGCCGTGATCTAAGATTTCGGCGCTGTAACAGCATTGCTGGTGAAACACCTGTTGTACTATGTTCTACGTTTCTATATGCCATTAAATATGCTTGCAAGGCCGCATTTAGATCGCAACCCTCCTGTAAAGATTTTTTAATAGCACGTTTACAAAGTTTAACTGCCCCTTCTGCGGCTCCGTTAGAACTAGGATGGTATACTGCTGTTAATGTTACTTTGACACCGTTATTCATCATAAAATTATTGTATTCGTTACTAGAAAATGGGGGTCCATTGTCAGACACTATCTCTTTAGGCAAGCCAAACCTAGCGAAAGTCTCCCGCAATACCTCAATCACTGCTCTGGCTGTGGTCCTTTGCATATGAAATACTTCTAACCATTTCGTGGTAGAATCTATGAGTACTAAAAAAGTTTTTCCATTGAACGGGCCTAAGAAGTCAACATGCAGCCGAGTCCACGGTTCCGTAATGTAGGGCCAGGGGCGCGGAGGTGCGCGCGGAGGGGCGGGGTTCTCAGCTGTGCAGGCGGTGCATTGTTGGCAGGTGCGCTCGATGTCGCCGTCTATGCCTGGCCACCACAACAAACTGCGAGCTATGCTTTTCATTTTAACAATACCTAAATGTCCTACGTGCAATTCTTTCAGCAATAAATCTTTTAATTTACTAGGTATTACCAACCTGTAACCCCAAATGATACAGCCCATATCTACATAAAGTTCATTACGTCTAACCCAATATGGCTTTAAAAAGTCGTCGTCACATTTGCTAGGCCAACCTGTTTGAATATACAAAAAAACCTTTTTTAAAATTACATCTTTATCCATGCTATCTAATACTGTTTTTCTAGTAATTGGTATAAAATTTTGAACGAAATTGAGATACGTTTTGTCGTTTGATTCTCGTTTTTGTGCGTTTACGGGTAATCTTGATAATGCGTCTGCTGCATTTTTACTGCTAGGTACATACTCAATATCGTACGTATAACCTGATAAAATAACCGCCCATCTTTGTAACCTGCTAGCTGCCATAACCGGTATTCCCGATTTATCCCCAAAAATAGACACTAATGGTTTATGATCAGTTTTCAGAATGAACCTACGCCCATACAAATACTGGTGGAATTTTCTTACACCAAATATAATCGCCAATGCCTCCCGCTCAATTTGTGAATAGGCTTTTTCGGCTGTATTAAGTACTCGCGACGCGTACGCGACCGGCCGCTCGCCGTCGGACGTCAGGTGCGAGATCACGGCGCCCACGCCTACTCCGCTCGCATCTGTAGTTAAAACTAACGGTAAATCTGGCGAGTAGTGCGCTAAAATTTCGCTCGATATCAACATGTCTCTAACTGCATGAAATGCTTCCTCACACTTAGCACACCAGTCATATTTTACATCTTTCCTCAATAGGTTATACAAAGGTGCCAAGATATTACTAATATTCTGAACAAACCTAGCATAGTACATGACCTGGGGTGCGATTGTGTAAAGCAATCGTATTCATTTGACAGTTCAAAACGTACGGTATGGTCTATCAAATGGCCAAGAACAAAGGGTTTGACAGATCAAATCGTACGTTTTGAACTGTCAATAGAATACGATTGCTTTACACAATCGCACCCCAGACCCAAAAATGAACGTAATTCGGTAATATTCTTAGGTGCCTGGACTTTTTTAATAGCTGCTATTTTATCTGGGCATGTATGTACGCCGTGCTTGCTGATCACAAAACCTAAATATGTAACAGAGTCCGCAAAAAATGAACATTTGTTTTTTTTAATTTTTAATCCATATTTACTTAATCTTTGAAATACTTCATGTAGTGTAGATAAATGGGTTACGTCATCAGTACCTGTGATAATCAAATCATCTAAAAATATACCTACCCGCGGCATGTCTGCAAAAAGTTCCTCTAACTTCCTTTGAAATATGCCTGGGCTGGAAGCCAAACCATATATCAATCTGTTAAATCTAAATAATCCTTTATGTGTATTAATTACCGTATACTTCTTGGATTCGTCTAATTCGAATTGAGCGTAGGCTTGACTAAGGTCTAGCTTTGTAAACTTAGCTCCCCCGTGTAATTTGGCTAACAAATCCTCCACTCTCGGTAACGGAAAACGATCTACCTCCAAATATTTGTTCAACGTTACTTTGAAATCTCCACATACCCGAATGGTGCCATCTTTTTTCATGACCGGTACTATAGGCGTAGCCCAATCTGAACTGGTCACCGGCGAGATCACTCCTTCCCTCACCAGGTCGTCCAGCGCACGCTCCACCGGCTCGCGCAATGCGTACGCCAGCGGCCGCGCGCGCAGGAACATCGGTCGTGCGTCCTCCCGCAGCCGGAACCCCACCGTCCCGCCGGTGAAACGCCCCAATCCATCCTCGAACACCTCACAGTATCTGGAACTGAATTCATCTAAATTGAATGACCCATCTGCATTTATTTTGTTCAATGAAACCGGTAGATTAATTTGCAACTCAGATAACCATTGTCTGCCCAACAGGCTCGTTTTCCCATGCTCAATAATATATAAATCTAACTTCTTACATTTATCTTTAAATCTTACTAACGGTCTAATTTTTCCCGATGGTTTCACTGTTTCCCCCGTATAATAACGTAAAACTAAGTCACTATTCATTAATTCGTTATTTGAAAAGTGTTGGTTGTAGCATTCTAAACTGATGCACGATATGGCACTACCTGTATCAATCTCCATTACAATATTTTTACCATCTACACTAACTTCTATGCTGTACGGTTTAAAATGTGCAAATTGGTGACATTCTAATGAAAAGTTATTTACCTCGTCACTATCGTTATCTCTTTCGTCTAGTTCGTGATTCACCTGCGATGTCCCCTCGTCCAAAACATGCATGTTTGTGGATTTGATATTGCGTAACTGTGGGCACATCTTCTTCAAATGACCTTCTCGGTTGCAAACTCGACAAACGTAACATTTATATTTGCAATTAGCCCCACTATGGTTTCCACCACACACACAACAAGCAGTTCTTTCCATCGACTGCCTGTTTCCAAAATAACGCCCGCTATTCGATCCGTCTTTGCCTCCCGCGCTCCCGAATACCGGCGCGTGCGCCTGCCTCGCGGGCCTCGAGCCCTGTGCGCCGCGACTGCCGCCTGCCCCTGCGCTCGGCCGGCCCCGCTCGCTGCTTGAAGCTGCTCCCGCCTGTCGTGAATCGCTAACTCGGTCCCATTTTGACGCCATGGTCTTATGTACACTCGCATTCGAGGTACCTCCGTGTCTGTTCCAGTCTTCCACCAGTGACGCATCCAACTCGGCCGCTTCCATCGTCGTGGCTAATTTATACGCTGCATCGAACGTCAGATCTTCTTCCGCAAATAACCTCTGCCTAATACCATCGCTCCCTAAACCACACACGAATTGGTCTCTTAAGTTTTCTTTAAGTGTTTCACCTTTAAAACCACAGTTAATTGTCATTTTCTTTAATTCTGCCACATAGTCCGATAAGCTTTCACCGCTCTTTTGTACACAGCGTCTAAATTTGAACCGTTCTGCTAGTATACTCGGTTTCGGTTGAAGGTAGTCGGATATCAATTTCACTAAATCATCAAACGACTTTTTGGCAGGTTTTTCCGGCGTACACAAATTAACCATTAACTCGTACGTGTCACTACCGATTAACGTGATTAACGTAGGCACTTTTTTATCCACTTTTACATCGTTCACTACAAAATATTGCTCCAAGCGTTCGATGTACAAAGTCCAATTGTCCTTGCCGAGGTCAAACGGCTGAATCTTTCCCACTGACATTGTCCTATTTGCCGGAATTTCACTATAATTATTTTTTTTGGTTTTAATAAGCACGCGTATTGTTCTTTTTATTCTCGTCGCCAATGTAAAATATGTAATACGGCACAGTACACTAATTAGTATTAGGGAGCAGAAGAAACGCGTCCGATCGTTACAATGTTTATTTGAGAAGAACTTACCCTACAAAAATACAAATAAATATTGTGATCGTTCCACCTTCATTCATTCATACATTACAACTTTCATGACAGTGATGACAATACTGAAAACTACAAAGCGTTACAAACTGCCAGCGTCATCTTCCTATTATATAAACTATGAAAAGAGTTCCTATTTTAAAATAGTATTTATAGTTAAGTTGGAAGCACTTCTTCTACAATTTTCCTCGATTGCTCAGACATTTAAGACCGACTGCGTAGATACATTTGACGTTATGAGTGTTCAGATATTATTGATTAGTAGTGTATAGAAGTTTTTGACTAGCTTCTGCTCAGATATTAATGGTAACTAGTAGTGTATGGAACATATTGACATTTTAAACTGTTCAGAAGTATTTGGTCACTTAGTCTGCTCCAATATATCTGACGGCGACTGTACATAATATACATAGAAAACACCCAGACCAATACAAACATACATGTTGATGCACACAAATGTTTGTATTGTGCGGGGATCGAACCCGCAGCCCGCTGCGTAGTAGGCGATTTCTCGACCACTACACCAGACGGGTCGTCTAACGCATCGTTGCTTTTTTTTTCGGAACGATTACTGATTGGTTCGGCTCACTTTGACTTTTAACTTACTTTTGGCAGCGCGTCGCGGCGCGCAGCGTCCGCGCATCAGCTGATCGTGCGGCGGGCGAGGGGGCGGGCGGGGGTCCGCTAACGAATGACCGCAGATTCAGGGTTGTCAACACTTTCGGTTAAAAAACAATTTATTTACTTAGAATGGAAAAAAAAAAGTTTATTTTTAACTAAAACTTTTACTACTTAATGTTCACATTACATACATACACACCCTTAAATATTATTTCGCCTTTTTGTTACACCCTGTATATTATGTTATATTATCATTATTTACCACGGAGTCCACGGAATTAGATATTAAGTCAGAAACACAGTGAGAAACCGAAACACCTAAAACGACTAATTTATTGTTTATTTAATAATTTAATGATCATTGAGAGGATCACTGCACATTTTATGAAAGTTCCACATCTGTTTCCTACTTAATCTCGATTTATGAGTTTGTTTACACGTAACAGCTGATATTTAAGGTTGTCACTGATAAGTTTTTGTTAAAAATTTAGCATTAATAAACTCGGTAATTTATACTCGCACGAGTTTGTGGTTTTGCATAGGAACTACACATTTACTACTCTACACGTCCTTTAAATTTAATTTCGCCTTTTTGTTCCACCCTGTAGATATAAATACCTTATTAAATAGTGCATACTATAAGCAGTACCGTTATCATTAGTTTACGACGGTTTTAATCGCTAGCGACAACAAAAAAGGCTATGGAAGTACAACGCCGTCAGCGTTCAGTAACAGTACTAAAATTTTCCATACAAAAATTGACGTCGTCGCTAGCGAGTAAAACTGTCGCACATACGGGTATTTGAACGATTTAGCCGGCCAAAATTATTTTATGATTGATATTGGTTCAAAACTATGTAATTAAATAAAACAAAGGTTTTAAAGTTAAACCGAGATATATTTATTAAAATAAAAATTAAAAACAAAAAAAAACATATTTTTTCAGACAAATGCATTTATTTTATGATCAATATTGATGTAAGTAACTAAAACCAAGTTTTAAAAAATAAATCAAGACATATTTATTCAAAATAAAAATTAAAAACAAATGAACTATATTTTTTCAGACAAATGTTCGTCTTCGCTTTCTGAAGAATGATCAGGTTCATTTGGATTCGTAGGCATAAGTAGAGCAATTGTTTCTGGCAAGAAAAAAATAAGTTTTCTACTTTTTACGCTTCTCATACTACTTAACAGAGGGTCCGAAGTCAAAAGAAGCCGATTAAAAATGTCTCTATTGCAGTTTTCTCTAGAAAATTTTCGAGCGAAGTCTTGGCGATAAGACCTGAAATGCTTATTACGCGCTTCCGCGGCCTCTTCGGAGAGTTGTCCAATGGGTAACAATGGGTGCCAAGGATATAGATCGACATACAAGCGAGCGGTGTCTAGTGCGTATTTGTCATATTTTTCTGAATCAATTTCATGTCCACTTGAAATTGTTTCTAATATGACTTTTTACCTGTATATTAGGTCATAACTGATGCCCGTTATATCAGATGCCAATTGAGGATCATCAAAAAATCTGCTGCTCGTGTTTCCGTCTTTTGTATTGCCAAAATTTGCCTTTAGCATATCTACTAGCAAACCAGTTTCTTGACGAAATCTGGCGTGGATTTCTATTTTCTTTTCATTTTCGTTTTTTTTTTTCGCCTTCAGTTTTTCGCTCTGTGTATTTTTTTACAGGCGATTTACATGCCAAGTGTAAAATGCTTTCAAAAAGACGAATTGTTGCATGAAGAACTGAATGCCCAAACTCGATAGTATCAGGATTTATCTCTTTTTTTACATCTAATTTGTTAAAATCCTTCGAAGTTGCACCGCATATGTAGCACCGGCTTGTTGATTTCGTGCCTGCGGTAGCATTGCAGACTTTACCGTCTACCATTGTCATTATAAATACATGTTTTATCAAAAATATGTTCCCGTTTAAATCAACAACTGTTGCGTTTAGCGATGCAGCCGAATTTTTGACATAGTCAATTTCTTGTTCCGTTATATCAGTACTCTCTTTCACGAAACGAAACCTTATTGGCCGGCAATACCGTGGAGAAGAGGGTGTTGGGTTTTCCCATGCAATCTTTTTTCATTATGGCCGCAAATCAATCGTAGAGGGACAAAACAGATTTGAAATATATTGGCATCTGAGTCAGCTTCATTTTCAAATTTTTGCTTATACTTAGTTTGCTGTGATCCGTCACATCCCCATTTACATATTAACTTCAGGCTACCTCCTTCTTGCTCGTTTAATGTCATCAGGACTTCTTCCAGGGAGGTTGACAGACGCCTTACGGTCAGATCAACCAAAGGTTGTAAGTCGCTTTCGGCACAGGTACTTGTTACTTTGCATGCCTCTGTCGGCGGGTAACATTCTTGTTTTGCCTTTTGTAAAAGGCTATAACAAGGAAAGAACTTTTTGTTAGTGTTTCTAATTATTTCGTACTGTCGACGAGTTAAGTCAGCTTCTACGAACATTGCCAATGCTTGTAATGGTGTAAGAGAGGAAGTTTTGTCTTTTATTCTTGATTCAGAGAATGCTCTTTTATATTTTGTTGCACGTGTTGGAGTAGTACTGGTGATTTCTTTCAATATATCGGAAGCATTTCGTTATCCACGTTTATGCAACTCAACCTGAGCGGCATGAAGGATCACTTCTTCTCCTAGATTAGATCGCATCTCCTCAGTTTTCCTCCTTTGTGTTCGTTCACTTGACTCTTCAAATGACTTTCGTGGGCGGCCTGGCCCATTTTTTCGAACAGCGGGAATCTCAATAGTTCCTTCAAGCCATTTTTCATTGTATTTACGAAACACGTCTTCCTTCTTATGAGCTTTTGACCACCTTTCTTTTAATTGGCTTTAAAGTGAGCAAAAGTGCATTTTAAGGTCTTAATTTGGTCTTCTGAGTACCCTTTACATGACAAAAGTTCCTTATTCAAGAAAATCACTTTTTCTTCCAAATTAGGCAACTTAAATGTCTGCATACGGTCGAACAAGTATTTACAAGTCACAACTCTTGCTCTCGAGGTACTTTGTGAACCTTAAACAAAAAAGACTTTCTTTAAAAGTCGCTTAACATAAATAAATAATTTATACGTTTTCATCACAAAAAAATTAAAGGATCAATTAGGTACTTATCCGCGACTTTCCGCGGCTAATTTTTGAATAAGTTAGTACTCAAAGCTTAAAACTTCCGACTGTATCAAGAATTATGACAGGATCTAACTTGATAGTATAACAAATTCATAATTAAACACAAATCATAGCTAAAAAATACTCCGTAATGCGCGTAACTTTCAATACACTAAAACTAATCTTTTAAATTATTAAAACTATCGAAATTCTATTTTAATTAGTAGATAATTACCTGCTGTATCAGAATCCATAACTATTTTCATCCAAAACAAACTTAAAATAATAAATATTCACTGTTGAATTCGCTGCTTGCTCACGAACGCCGAGAACAGACACATACACCATGCGGGACGATCGAATTCCGACTGCACTGGAAGCGCGGGGTGCACGGGTAGGAATGCGGGAGGGGCTGGGTATTGTTCTCCAACCTGTCCCGAATCGCAGGTAGTTTTTTTTACTGCTTTGCAATTCGTAAAATTGACTTTTGGCCGGCTAGATCATTCAAATACATATAGGTATTTGCGTGGTGCATCGTCGCTAAGCTAACCGAGTAAAGTCATTGTAATAGTACAGTTGTAATCTCACCACTAATGGAATAAATTCCTGGATCTGAGCTTGTGAATCAATTTCTTCAATAGATTCAATAGCTATGTCCTGGGAAAGAAAAAAAACGTAATTAAAACCCTTCTGGATACAGATGTTATAAATTGTGTTAATAGGTCAAAAATTAATATATCAATAATACTATAAATAAGGTGTAATTTATTCATAGTACTTATACTGAATTGACCTTTATAATAGGAACTGCATCACTTTAAGGCAATTCAAATTCACTAATCACTTTTACATCCCACTCACTTAAAAAGGCCATCACGCAATAGTTCTGCAGGATTTAATAGATCCCTAATCTCGATTACAGCGATATACGGAGTTGCTGGTGTTGGACCTCCACCTGTTTTATACACTTCCTTTTTGTAGGCGCTGCAAGTTTTCCTAGCATGCACCTTCATCGCTTTCCACTGAATTTTTATCTGATTTAACTCCCGTGGTCGGCTATTCATCAATTATCTTTAAAAAAAAGTGTATGACATTATATGGTTTTTAGATTTGATGTAATACAAATGAATATCGACATTATATCGACACTTGTAGTTTTCTTCTTGCATTACTGCAAAATTTGAAATAAAATATATATATACTTTCAAACAGGTCCAAGATTTTTTAGTCCCTCAAGCGTATGTGAACGAGACACAATAGGTATTCTATTGTTATGCGGTCGCATGCGACCGCTCGGGTGTTGAGGTACTAGAAACTTACTATTTTAAACTTCATTCCAAGTTTTTTACTTTATGTTGTGGATGTTTGTGTCCAGAGATTTGTTCTCAATGATTTGTGAGTAATCCTTAAGTACAGACCATAATAATTGCTGCAAATTTAAAATCACGAACAAATAACTCATCAAACAAAATCAAATAATACCACACACTCAGTTTACTAAATAATCTACAGAAGATTTTCTAATCTATATAAACTATTTGTTCTTCGTCCTAGTTAATAAAACGGTTGAGTTTTTGGCTTATTTTTCACACATTTTTTATTATACTTATAGAGAAAATGAAAGGAAACTGTTTATCACCGAAATTAAACACAATAATTTGCATCAACGAACTGATAAATCAAATCTCAATTTCACAGACAGCCTCCGTTTCGTTCCTCATTCATTTAGTAACTCACTCTTTTTACTTTGTTTTACTAATAATAAACAAAAACATTACTACTTTTGACGTCTTTTATTCAAATATAGGAAATAATTGACATAACAGTTCCTGAGATTAGCGCGTTCAAACAAACTCATTAGCTTAAAATATTAGTTTAGATGTATGTGGGAGGCCAGCAACCATACTTAGCGCGAGCTCGCGTTGGCGAGTATTATTTTGATGCAGAGTTATTTTACAACTGTGATAACTTCTAAGATATTTATTAAAATATAATTATTAAAGGGCAACTTTGTTCAAAATGAAATGCTCGTGATAATAAATGTATTTATTTTGAAAATAATTAATAACCCTTGTGTATAAAGCACTAAATAGTGCATTATTTTTTAACAAATATACTAACACAATCACTTGCCCGCGGAAACGCTCGCGTAAACTTCAGATTCCCGATATATATTTTTATCCCTTAGTTATACTGAAGTGCCATTAATGTTTTACGAGTACCTAATTATACCTGAGTACTTATGTGATATTGAAATGTACGATGTATTTTTATTCTAAAGTTTAATTAAATCCTGTCTGTTGCGTTGGCGTTGACTTGCCTATGCAGCAACCCCTGCTACGTACCCCCCCCCCCCCTTTCTCCCCGGGTCCGCCCACCTCTTCCCCGTCCACGTGCCATCACTACTACCTACGAGGCAGGCACATCACTCCCCCTCTTACCGAAGCATTCATTTCACTGGAACTAAACAAAAAATGCAACTGAACATACTTATTAAAAGTGATGACGCTAATATATATGACATATAAATAAATAAAGTAATCATTAAAAATTAATCATGTGCTTCATCATGTATAAAACCTGCGCTGAAGTGAAATGCAATCATAAGTGTCACAAAAATAACATTCACATACACAAATAAAATGTACCGCAACAAAGCAAAAATACGAAAAACCCTTATCCAAACTACTTGTATTCAACCCCGAATCAAAATGGACTAATTCGTGACCTTGACGTATATGAATACTTACTCTCAAAGTGAGTACCTACTGGAAATTAGTTGGCGCTTCTTAACGATCTTTAGTTTGCTTTACTGCAGTAAATCCCAGATGTTCGGGAAATACATAAAAAATATGTCTTACTCCCCTTCCGATCCCCTGCCCCTTGCCAACCCCTTATCTTATAATCACCAGCCTAAATACAACATTTCAAGGTTCTAACTAAAAGTGACGGACTTTCATACAGACTTTCAATCCCTTAGGGTTTTAATTTTGAAAAGCCCTTTCGTAGTGCTGACCTTCATCATTTAAGGAACCTTTGTACAAATTTTTGATTGAATCCAATCAAGGGATAAAGTTTCATACAAACTTTCACCCCCGTTTCACCCCATTCGAGGTGTAATTCTGAAAAAATCTTTTGTGGTGCTTATTGCATCATTTAAGGAACCCTTTACTGTGTAGAGTTTTTTTTTATGATGGATTTTAAAACAATAAAAACACTATAGGTAAGTATTTAGCATATTTATTTAATAGAAAAATATTAAAAACAATACCAGTCACTTGTTGACTTAATTATATAAAAAACGATATGATGGATAAATCCATCACCATGCACTTACAATATATTATTTAGTATGGAATGTAGAAAAACAGTTATTATTTTTATTGAGGCATAAATTGATGCCACATTTGGAACAGCTGATAATGGTATAGCTTGTGCATTGTGGATACTTGCACCGAAGAGACACTCCAACATTTGGCCAAAGCCCCACACCATCAGTTTGTATATCCTTCGAGGGAATTGGTTTTGATTGGGCTCTTTTCTTTTCGGTCTTGCTGGGCCGACCTCTTTTATTTTCAATGCCTTTATTGCACAAAACATAAGCCAACTCATTTCTAAACTTACCTAGGTTCATAATGTTCTTCTTAGCAACATTGTCTTTTATTGCATTATTTTTGTATACAATGCATGCATTGATAACAGCCAGATCTAGGAGGTCAAAGAAAATTCGTATATACCTTCCTAAAAAGCTATCGAGAAACTAGACCCCACCGATATGACAATTGTATTGAATAATTGCTCTTAGACTTGGTATATCAACTTTTTCCTTTTTCTTTTTGTCCAATCTGTTCATATGTATCACAAGCTCTGCTCCTACATAACTAGAGAACATAGTTACTATTTTGTTGTCTTTCCATGCAACAGTTGATAAATTAATTCCCTCATACGATGTTGTTTTTTCTACATAAGTACCCTAGTAGTACTCTTTTTCATCATCTCTTTTTTATCCGGTAATTTGTTGTTAGGAAATCTATTTTGCTGTATGGTGCCAAGAGAATGAATTCCTTGCTTGGCCAAATATATGACTAAAGGATTGTAAATGTGTCAAAAATATCAAAGAAAATAATGTGATTGACCATTCGTGGTACATATCTGACCAAGTTACGCACAATGTTGTTTGTAGGGCCTAAGTCAGGTTCCCCAGCTGGTCTTGATGTTAAGTCTTGATCAGAAATGGTTTCAAATTTATAAGCAAATCCAAAAACTCTATAATACATACAATTTAAATTCCCACTTGTGGGGTTGGTTGGGTAAGTACGAGTACTGCTTTAAGTAATGTCCAACTTTAGTTGAACACATTTGCTCATCTATTGATAGCCTCTGGTGTTAAGTTACGCTAGAAAAAGTCTTATTCCAGTCCATCAATTATAGGCCTCACTTTGTGCAAGCGATCATGACCTGGTTGATTAACTGGAATATGGCTATTATTATTATTAATAAAATGTATGAGCTTTTTAATCTTTTCAAATCTGTTTACATCCATAACTAATTTAATTGTATCATATCCTAATCTTTTTGACCAATATGCTCGGGAAGAGGGAAAATGTTGAACAGACATATAAATTCGAATGCCTAAAAACTTTCTCAAATCAAGATAGGTACAAATCATGACAAAATGGTTTTCAGGGTTATTTTGTACAGCATATAAGTTTGCATCTGTGTCAATTTTTTGACACAGTTCTGGAGTAAAAAATATGTAGTGTTTTTAGGGCTATCACTTCAGTTCCTTAATCTGTGCTGCCTCTAAATGCAATATTTGATTCTGAAAATTGAAATGATCTGTGCTTCCAAATCAGCTTTCTCTTGTCCAAAACCCAATTGAGCTAGCAGGGCTTTCTCTTACTGCAGGTTCCATAGTTTCCTCAATGAGAGGAAGGTCATGCACATCAAGTTGTTCATTAATTATGGGAGGATCCTTTTTCGCACCGTCTTCATCCACCACCTCTTCCAGAAGTTGAATTCTATTAGTATAATATGAACGTTCCTAGTTATCTTCTGTGTCGAACATTTCCATATTATCTTCGGATATCTGTCTGTCCTCCTTCTAAAAATGCCAAGTAGTCTCAATGTCTTTCTCACTTAGACGTGCCCTTTTGCCTAAGAAGCCATTTTGACTGTAATGAAAAGGAATAACAGTTATTTTTTTATAAATACAACAATTATACGTTTATTCACAAAGTAAGATTTCCATACATGGGAAGTGATGATTAATGCATACTGATGGAAATATCCATCATAACAAAATGGTGCTCAGAACACACAAAATACTATGTTTTTCTAAAAATAATTACATTTATTATAAAATACGTACCTCATTTTTAACGTTAACAATTTTTTAAGAGTTTATTTTGCACCATAAATAATAAAAATAACAATCGAAAATCGCAACTCCATAAAACAGCATTTCATCACTTTGACAAGTAAATTGAAGTTGACAGTTTATCATTGTTTTCGTTAAGAAATCGAGCCATTACATATTCGGATACATTGATGTACAAAATCTGTGTAGTAGTAACCCAAGCCAAAAACAAAACTTTATGATGTAAATTTCCATCAGTATAAAATTAAGTGGGAACCTATTGTAATGTTGTATTTTTTTGTTGTTGTCTATGTTCGCGTGAAACCAAAAGCTAAATGAATGTAAGACTCCCGTCCATGGTCGTGAAACTTTTGCATAGATACGACGGATGCTGCACTCTTTATCATTAATATTTTCTTTGGACTCGCAGAGGTAAATGTACTCACAGTTTTCATCCATTACATAATCTTTGGACCATGTAGGAGGGTGTATATTTCTCTTTGGCTCTGTGACTGTGCTTCTATTTCATGTTCGCTTGCTTGATCTGTAGGCCTAGCATGCACGCCATGATAAAATTTTATCGAGGCATTCTTTCGCATCTGGTTGTCAAAAATCGACATAACCACCGTTGCTAACATGGCATCCTCTAAAAGTCATGTCTACCTGTCAAAATACGAAATACGGTAAGATTGTCGATAGACCTTAACATGGCACACTTTAATTTGTCAATTTCCATCTATTTTTGACATTTGGATAAGACATATTGTCGTCGACCATTTTTGTGGACGATAACAATTAGACAATGGCTGTGCCGTATTTTAATTTCATTGTAACAAGATACGAAGAGCGTGAACAGCGCAAAATACAAAGAAGAGCCATCAGAGATGTGTGCGATCCCTTTAATCTTCCCGACAGGGAATTTCAGAGGATCTGGCGCATCTCTAAAGACATGGCGCACTATGTAATTGAAAGGCTTCGTGTGGACCTGGAGCCAAAAAATGAAGGTCTTCCAGTGCACCTAAAGGTAGGTCTTTAGTCCTGTTGTTATCATCATGTAGGTACTTTTCGTTATCACAATAATCAAAACACTTGGGCATGCTTCAATAATAGAAAATGATAAGGGTATTAGGTAAACACAATTTGAGTTGTTTTAATGCTATAATCGATAGATCTATCCAATTAACTATTTCAAGTAGGTAATATCTCTTTTCAAGTGATGGATGTTATATACTACATAATCATAATTGTGTCTATTCAGGTCTTATGCTCAATCCAATTTTTGGCCAATGGTGGCTACCAGCGCCAACTTGGTCAGAACCACTCTCTGTGCCAAGCTCAGACGACAGTGAGCAGGGTTTTGGACCAATTTTTAAAGTCCATTTATTTAAGGTAGGTACCCAAGTTACTTTAGAAACTTTTGTCACATACAAAAATTCTGATAATTTTGCAGTATGTTATATATATGTATATCTTGCAGATTATTGCCAGAATGGGTCCACTTCCCAAATACTGAACCTGCCCGGAGGAGAATCTCGGACAGGTTTCAGGAGAAGTTTGGGGTTCCAGGGGTGTTGGGTTTAATTGACTGCACCCATATTAAAATATTCCCACCCCCTGGGCCAGAAGGGGCCCGATTCAAAAATGTGAGGAAGGGTGCACACACACTCAATGTGCAATTGGTAAGGAAAATAGAAATAGTAAAATATCATCTATTTTAAATAAGATAGTAGTGGCTAAAAGGATTATGTGTTCTTAACCCAGATTGCAGATGCAGATTGCCGGGTCATAAGCGTGAACGCCAGATACCCAGGGAGAGTCCATGACTCCTTTATTTGGGCTCATTGCGCTGTAAAGGAGGAAATGAGGAGGCTTCATAGTGGAGGAATCGGAGACTATTTCCTTTTGGGTAAGTATATTTCCTTAAACAAATTTGTAATATGATAATTACAGTTCTAGTTTCTGAGTTAATCATTTATTTATTTATTTATTGTATAATTTGTTAAGAAAACCTAATTAAACATGTCTGTTGCCATCTGCATTGTCTTGGTTAAGTAAAGGTGGTAGCAGGTAAATGAAACTAAGTATGAAAATTAAACGGATATATATTGATAACTTCTTTTTATATATATTATCTATTTAAAATCAGTCTTCTTAATTAATATATGTTTATCTATTTCAAATCAGTCTTCTTGATTAATATTTGTTCCTCTTCTTAATTAACGGCGTCGTCTCCTGAAAAAGAAAAGGCATAATTTATATTCTAAACCCTTTTTTCATCGCGTGTTACAGGTGACTCTGGGTATCCATTAGAGCCATGGCTTATGACCCCAATTTTACATGCTGATCCAGCGTCTCCTGAACAAAGATACACTGACTGGCACTGCCAAGTTCGCAATGCCATCGAGCGAACTAATGGGTACTTAAAAGGCAGTTTGCGTTGCCTTGGGATTGATCGCGTGCTCCATTATGCTCCTAACAAGGCATCAGAGATAGTTTACGCAAGTTGCGTAATTTATAATCTGATGAAGCATTTTGGGTAAATATATTTTTAATTTCATTTCTTAGAGGTTATTATTATTAAAGCTATTGTAACACTTTACTATAATGACTATTGAAATATTTACATTACAATGGTATAATTGTTATCGATTCAAATGATATTTTTATAATTTACAGAGTCCCGATGGAGGAGGAGGAAATTGAAGATAATAACCCGCCAGAAGTGCACGACACAGAGCCAGCACAGTTACTCAGAGTAGCAAGAGCTCGGAGAGACCATATTATTAGAAGTCATTTTGCATAACTATGGGCAGCTTGCTAAAATCTTAATCTATCTTCTTAATAATAATCTTCTTAATAATCTTAATAATCTTCTTTATTTTAACTTTTTATGTACAATAAAACAAATTTAATACATTAAAATATTTATGTTTCTAATTTGGTAGTTTTGGTCTAGATTCATAAGAATTCTAGTTTACAATATGGCATGGTATGGGAGTTTTATTTATTAATCTTATCCCTTTCATAAATGTTATAAGATTATGTGGGATAAATTACAATACATATAAATAACTATTTTAACTAAATAAAACAATACTTACAATTGCCTAGTCCTCATTTCTTGCTCTTTCATGCTGTTCAACCGCCGCAGCTCTGCAACTAGCTCCTGAAATAAACATGTAAACATTAGTTAGTATTTTAGTACAAATATTCATACTATTAACACATACAACATTTTGTAGATGCATAGCTTACCCGCACCAGACCGTTTAACTCTATCTGTGCGTTAATAAAACGGTCTGGAGGGTTTGAGGCTCGGACGCGTCTTCGCGTTCCGGACCTCGTTGCTGCAGCTGCTGCCGTAGTAGGCAGGAGCCCTGGTGGCGGTTGCATCAGTGGCCCTCGCGGTGATTGTCCAGCGGGTGGAGGCAGCTGTGGTCTGGCAGGCAGAGGCAGCTGTGGTCTGGTGGGCCGAGGCAGCTGTGGTCTGGCGGGCGGAGGCAGCAGTGGTCCCGGTGGAGGTGGTGGCGGCGGCGTCGGCTGCGACGAGGGTGGTGGTGGGGGTGAGGGTGACGGAAGTGGTGCTAGTGGTGGAGGCAGTGCACCACTTACGCTAGGTACCTCTACCTCGTACCACACAGGTGGTGTTGTAACAAACTGAAATAGTAAATAACTAAGTTAACACAACACTTTAAACACACTACATGACAAAGAAAATGGTGTAGAATCTATGACATACATACAAAATAACAAATGACTAGTTATTATTTAAAACAAAAACTACACCATTCATGCATACATACTTAACTCTTTTACGGACAGTATGCCAGACACAATATAAATTTTATTGTTATCACCCCTATATAATAATACTGTACGGTACGGTATAATAATACGGTAGCTGTCTTGTTTGCAATATAATACTTGCAAACATGACAGCTACCGTGTACCATTTTTTTACAATTCTAGACATAGGTATCTTATATACAAGCAAGGTATTCTAATGTTAGTGACAGTAAAAGTTTTGAGTACTTGTAGTTAGTTTCAACTTAAGGTTTGTAAGAAAACACTCAACTTTAGAATAATTTGATATGAAATGGCAATGGAAGTTTGAATCAATTTGTACTCAACTTACCCCTATCGGAGACTCTGGTGGCCCACACCCTAAAGCCATCTCCCTTCCAATAGTACTGAGTACTATTTCACTTGTCAGGGAGAGCCCGGGGATAGAGCCTGTGTTGCCTGTGGCATTTACAACTTTGTTAAGGGCACCACCCTCCGCCCTCGCCTTCCTTTTCTGGTCACGCCAGCACTAAAAAGAATTGAATTTATTGATTAATTTATGTGAATAAATACAATGTTTCACATTTAAGTCACATGATTATGATGTCTATTAACTTACCACCTTCCACTGCTCCACGGATCTATTTGGGCCTAACTCGTCCAACGCCGCCTTCAGTTGGACCCACTGCCGCTCCAACTGTGAGGCACCATTAGGAGTGCGGTACTCCCCTGCCGCAAATTCGGGGTGCCGCTGCATGTATTGGCACAGATATAAAATCTGTGCCTTGTTGCTGCGCAGTTTTCTATAAGCAGAAAATAGCATGAGTGTTTTCCATTGAGATTCAACAAGACATTTGTGAAAAATTGGTAACTTACGTTTTCGAAGCCATTTTCAATGGTCAAAGTTTTAAAACTTTTCTCACCAAACAGAAAAACTGTCAAACACAATGATAGCTGACGTAATTTTGACATAAATGTCATGTCGTTTTTTTATTTTTTTTATTCAAGGTAAAGTGTTTGACCCAATCGGACGTAAAATTGAACGAATGATGTTTTTTTTAATGAATGAAAATAATTTGTTACCATATTCAAAAATAAAGTATATTTCAGTATGGCAGCACCTTTTTATCAGGGTTATCGAACGCTATCGAGTCGATAACTTTTATCGAGAGTGGTTGGCATGTTAGCAAAAAGGATAAATTAATCGAAATCGAGTACATTTGTCATGTCGATCGAAAGAAATATTGTGTCGTGCATGTTAGGCCTACTGGACTTGGTATGCTTTGGAGATCATGACTAATGTTGTCCATCGCAATTTCATTACTGTCATATTCTTCAGTAAATGAATGAATTTCACAGCTACTTTCACTGTCATCATCAACCTGAAATTTCTGAAAAGGAGAAAGCTGAAAAGGTAAGTCGTTATTAGGTTTTTCTTTGTAGTCAACTTCTGTTATCATTATTTCTTTTGTTTCAGGTGTAGACTGTTCTGGCTCATCGAGGAGCTCGAAGTTTGAATCACTTTTATTTTGGTAGTACATTGCGTCGTCTAGGACTTTCACATCACGACAATGGTGTTTTCGGATGGTAAGTAGATTCTGTAGGCTTTGCTATTCTGAGCATATCCCACGAAAACACCCTCACTTGCTTTTAGTTGGAATTTTCCTTCTGTTTTATTCTTATGTAGATTTTTTTTTTGAGCCAAACACATGTAAATGCTTTACAGATGGAACTCGGCCAACCCATTTTATGTAAGGTGTTTCTCCTTTTAATGATTTTGCAGGGCACCTGTTTATTAGATAGTTTGCAGTATGTATAGCTTCAGCCCATAGTTTCTCAGGTGTGTTTGCTTCAATCATCATACACCTGGCCTTTTCCACCAAAGTTCTATTATTTCTTTCACCTACGCCGTTTTGTTGAGGTGTGTGAGGAGCAGTAAGTCTTCGTCGTATTCCTTCTTCCTTCAGGTAAGTATCAAATTTTTCATTTATATATTCTTTTCCATTGACCGTTTGTAGATGCTTTATTTTGTAGTTTGTGACATTTTCTACTTCCTTTTTAAATATTTTGAATTTTTCTAGGGCTTCAGATTAGTTTCTCATAAAGTAGATAAAGCAGTATTTACTGTAGTCGTCCACAAATGCAATGAAATATCGTGAACCCGCGATGGTTTCCTCTCTCATGGGGCCACACACATCGCTGTATACCACTTCAAGTATGCTACTAGTTCCCGGACCACTGTGTTCTGGGAAAGGTTATCTGGCATTTTCCCTTTAAGGCATGTTTAGCATTATTTTTTGACATCTAGATAAGCTTTGTTTTTAGTGAATAACACACGAGTTATTTTTGCCACTGACATTAAGTTAGTGGACAGTTCTGGAACATATAAAGCTTTGTTTAATATAATATTCTCTTTTTCGAGCTTGATTTTTCCCATCCCTTTTATATCAGTTGTGTGACCTTCTGAGGCTAATTTTATGGTTGCTTTTTCATGTGTAATTTCAAACTTATCTTTTTCACCGCTCATGTGAGATGTGCAACCGCTGTCCAAACACCAAAGCGAGCTTGATGTAGCACTATTCAAACATATTTTAAAATTCCTTTGTGTTTGAGCTTCCTTGCCTTTTGTTGATCTATTCTTGTTTTTATTTGACCAGCACTTTGATGCTAAATGTCCCCTTTTTCGGCATAAATTGCAGAACGCTTCTTTGGCTTTCTTTTTAGAATAGTAAGCTTTATTTTCTTGAGCTTTGCTGGTCGAGCTATTTCTTCTTGCCTCGCTTTCTTCAATTATTTTTATTTTTAGCTCATCTAGAGTAGGTAATTTGTCCCGTGACTCGATAACAACAAAGTTTTCAAAGCTTGCCGGCAGGCTATATGGGAGCATCATGCTTAAAAGCTCTTCGTTTATTTGGACATCCATTTATTTTGTAATGTATATATAACTAGCGGTCCCCCGCGACTTCGTCCGCGCGTTTTGAGATTGCTCCCTCTCCTCCCGTTGCAGCGTCATGTTTTATATCCTAAAACCTTTCTCGATAAATAAGCTATCCAACACAGAAATATTTTTTCAAATCGGTCCAGCAGTTCCTGTGATAAGCGCGTTCAAACAAACAAACTCTTCAGCTTTATAATATATTAGCGCAAGCGCACGTTGTACTTAAGCTGCGAACATTATTTTGGTGCGGAGTTATGTTAAAACTGTGATAGCTCCTAAGATATTTATTGAAATCAAATAATATAAAGGGCAACTTGGTTCTAAATGAAATGCTCGTGATGATGAATGTATTTATTTTGATAAGAATAAATACCTGTGTGTATAATACACCTCTAAAAATGATGCATTATTTTTTTACAAATTTATTAACATAAAAAAGGTTGTAGTAAGTCAACCATAAAAGATAGACATATACTGTCGCGGACTTTATTATAGAACTCTTAATGTTGAACAATCCTGTCATACATAATTTTTGTGTAACTTAAGCGGTTTCCGCAGCGTATGCAGCGGAAGCTCTCAAAAGGAATATCTTTTTCCCGTTTTCGCAACATTTTTCATTTCTGCTGTGGTCTTATGAGTCGTATCTTTATGTTATATAGCCTAAAGCCTTCCGTGATAAATGGACTATCCAACGTAAAAATAATTTTTCAAATCGGGCCAGTAGTTTTTGAGATTAGCACGTTCAAACAAACAAACAAACAAACAAACAAACTCTTCAGCTTTATAATATTAGTATAGATATAGATATCGAAAATTGAGTTTAGGTGCTCTCTTACATCCTCTTTTTCACATTTCTTTTTCAGGATTAACTCTTTTAGCAACGTGGCCTTTCGAGCCGGCCCTCCACTCTCATATGTTTCCTTGAGCGTTCTCCAACAGTAACAGTAGTTCCGATTAAGCTAAAGACTCACCATCTTCGTATTTTTTACAACTTCAGGTGGCGTGGTCGGGGGTTCCAATTCGCCCGACACGTGCTTCCATAATTGATTTTTTATCAATACGGCTTGCGCCTGAATGCACTACGTATCGTAGTTACTTTTATTCAGTAACTCAATATGGTATGAAGAGGCCATTTTTGTTATCCGGCAATTACCAACGCTCTGCTACCACTTGTAGGGAATATATAGTTACTTGGAAATGAAATGCGCAGGCAGACATTTTGCAGAGAAAAATTTATTGCAAGTCACTTATCCAAAAACAATATGGACCGGAAGGGGCATAGATTAACAAGAACAGAGTAGTGTGGTGATGTGGGGCTAGTGCTGTCCAACACAAAATATCTAAGGATTTGTACATATATCTACTTCCATACTATATTTTCATTATTGCACTTATCTTTATGAGTAATATAGTAAAGCTTAAAATCAATTTACATCGTACTTTAAATATTATAATCTATAAGAACTATGTACATTCACATACGTAGGTACATACATACAATATATTAATGGCCTCGTAAGCAAAGTATTCATTAAGAGAGTATAAAGTGTCTTTTGTTAGCCACGAGTGCAATTTCTTTTAAAGGTTGTTCCCGGAAGCTTTCTTAGTTGATCAGGCAATGCATTGAACACTTTCATAGCCATTGCATATGCGTTATTTTTTGTTTATGCTTTTTGTTAATGTTGTGCATATGCATTGTTTTCAATCCATGTCTGACCACTTCTGTCCGTCCTTTCCTTCTATAGACCTTTTGTAAGTTAAGTCCTCTTGCCATGTGCTAACAATGCATAATCCTGCATCCACTTTGGTTTATAAATTCCTCTTTTTTCCTGTACTCTCTCCTGCTTTTCTCCATTCTCCAACTCAGTTTCGTCTTACTTAACCACTCCTTTTCAAGATACTCTTCGTCTTTACCTTTTCGGTGGAAAAGGTAAGACGAAGAGTATATAGATTTCTTCTCCACTTCTTTATTTTTCTTATCCACATTTTCTTCTGTATCTTATTCTTCATCTTCTAGTTCTATCACATCCTCTGAATGTCCTGTCATCTCCTGTTTCTTTGTTCCTTATATATACCTCTGCTTGTCTTTTGAAAAAGAAAAATGACTGTATGTGTACACTTCTGTCTCTTCTTCAAACCAAACTCTATATCCTTTTGTATTTTCTCCATACCCGAAAAACCTTATCAGTTTTCCTTTTAAATCTCCTTTTGAATTCTCTGCTTCGGAATATGAACATACACTTCCTCACCAAATGTTCACAGTTAGTTGATGTCAAAACTCTTCTTATAAAGCAATTCATATGGGTCTTCCCTTTCTGGCTACTACAACCCGTCCTGTTAATTGTAAATACTGTATTATGAACAGCCTCTGCCCACAATTCTTCCTGAAGTCCTTAAAAAAAAACAACTTAAAGTGTTTTATTTTTTTATTTTATCAAACGATTGACTATTCTAAGTTTTGATTAGTGTATTCTTTAAAAATATCGTCTACAAATTTGGCCGGCGCATTTATATCATTATAACGACCCCAACTTAAGTAACAAGTTACAGTCATTACGTTGGCTGCTGTGCCCAACAGTACGATTGCCAATCAAAAAAAATACCCCTATATCGCTCTAAGCGTATTCGCCGTTTTTATTTATTAAGACGTATGTGTAATACGTCTGGCTATTCACATGTCGCGACTTTATTCTGCCACGTATTTGGTAGTTATTGACACCTTGTATCAACGGGATATCTTTATCAATGGAGACATTTATTTTGACCATATATGTTCCGTTATCACGAATGTGCTCGCCGTAATATGACCTCGCTTGCTTAACCTGATATGTTCCAATTCCAACTGCAACTCTTTTTAATACTTCTATACTGAGATTTGGAAATTCCTGTGAGTGGAGATGGTTCCCATTAATATTATGAAACATTGATCTCCTTCTATTCAGATGTTCTCGGTCTACTATTTCACCCAGAAGGTTTGGAGTATTAAATTTTTGCCTGGCTATATTTAAATATTCAAAGTACTCCTGCTTGTCTTCGATTACAGGGTGAAACTATTATTGGTCAGAGCAGAGCCAATTCTTACATCTTCCATTAAATGTGTTGCAGCTATGTTAAAAAAAAAACTGTCTTAAATGTTTAAAATCTCGTTTTAGACGACCATTTATTACTTCAAATACCCATCTACACATAGTCACGCAGCGAGATCTGTTCGCTTGATCTGGAGTCTGCTAATGGTGGCCTTCTAATAAAAATTCGGGCATTTGTGTTTGATACTTAATCTCTTGTAACTAAGCTACCACATCTCTTAAGCCCCTGTTAAAAATGAAGCCATCCCCTTCTCGAAAATATAATCGCATGGGCCCATCTGGTCTGTTGAACTTATTGCTTATTATTGTGGCATCATTTGTGGTAGCTTTATTTATGGGCCTAAGCAGTCTTAAATGTGGCCGGCACAGCATATGATCATAAAAGGCTTAACAAGGTTTGCATACTTATGAAAACTATAGGTTTGATTTTTGTAATAAGTAATTGCTACTACTCTGCACATACACATAAGTAAATAGTTGACTTGGTTTCGATGGCCATTGTATTGTTTTCATACAATCCCTCTGGTATTCATGGTACTGTAGTGGGTAGGAATAAAATGCCATTTACCAATGACACTTAGATTCTCAGTTTAGAGTTTTACAATATACTTTGTAAAGGAATCGGTGACACAATGAAACCAGACTTGGAATTCACGTACTATATTTGATTGTTTACATTATAATATGTCCTACACTCAGCGCGCTCCACCGACTACTAACTTCACAATTTTAGTTATAATTAATGCCTGCTAAGCAGTGCTGACACCAGACATCCCTACATACACCCCCTTCTTATATAAAAAAATAACGTAGTAAAACTATAAAGATACAAGTAGGTGATTTTACTATAACCAATGTTTGTAATGACATCAGAATTACACAGTTTCCAATAAACTAACCCTCGTTAAAACAAACATTAGTTGTTGACCGTAATTAATAAATTCTATGTTAAATCTTATCTCGGTACTCACTTATTATAAACACAGCTAGCTCGTTGAGTCGCCTGCTGAGCAAGGCTTTTGTTACGGGCCGCACTTATTTCGTTCCTTAACAACCGTTTGGTTTTGTTTACACACACTTTGTACACTGCAAACATTAATGCCAAAAAAAATATCATTGCTATGACCGTAATCGGCGTCGCCAACCTCCATGCGCGCGCGTGTACTGGGAGGCCCGTTGTCTCAATGTAGTGATACACAGAGTGTTCCGGAATGTCCTTAAATGAAGGCGAGTATGTGATTTCCTGTAATGATTCAAGTAAATCGACATACGGATGACTGCTATTTATACTTTTAATAGTCCCGTCGAAACTTAGACTTTTTGACCCGCAAATGTACAGATTAGTGACTTGATCAACTAATCTATTATTATATAAATCTACGGCCAACCTGAAGTTTCTTAAGAAATCCGCACCAAGTATCGGTTGCTTAACATCACACACGATAAAAGACCAATTAAATACGCGCCTTAGCCCACAAGAAATATCTAGGTTACAAATGCCGTAAGTTTTAATCTCACTATCGTTAGCAGCAAATAATTCATATTGACATAACCTTGAAATACCAGTTTTGACATCTTTTTTTGAAATAACAGAAATATTAGCTCCTGTTTTTATTAAAAATGTCAGTTTAGTTTTAGTGAGAGAGGTAATTTATTATCTCTTATCAATAATCGATCGTTTTTACTTATTCGATCTTGCGCTCATCCGTCCACCGATTCCGAACGTACTGCATTTAGTTCTCCGCCCCGTCGCTCCGCCATGCATACGTTTGTTCACAGCTCCTCGCGTTCCTCCGGTAGCGGTAATGGAATTTACACAGCTAATCTGGGTCTGACGGTGTCCTCCTTCGTCGTGAATTAGATCTGCTTCTGCCCTGCTCGCGACCGCTGCTCTGTGTTCTACCGCGGCTTTGCACCTCGCTGCGTAGTGACGCTACTTCCAGCACGAGCTTATTAATTTGATCAGTCGATTCCGTAAGAGACCCTGATGTTGTCGCCTGCGCTGGGCCGTCCGTTACCGCGGCTATGTCAAAATCTCTGCTGTTTTCGATCACCTTGTCGGCAATGTCAGCCAAGTAAGTTATCAAGGGACTGATCTTGGCAGATGGTAATCACAGCTCTCACTGCAGACGGCATGCGTGCCAACCACAGGCTATTCAGTGTTTGGTCAGACACCTGTGTTCCGCCCTAAGTCCTTCATCCTCCGCAGCAGCTGCGTCGGCTTCTGTGCACCCAATTCGAGTTCAAAGACTAGCTTCTTAATTGACGTTCAGCACTCTCTTCATGCACCTGTAGCAATCTGTCCTTCAGTATCGTGTACTTGTTTATGATTACCGGTGTCGATTCGGTGCTCTGCGTATAGTGCAGGCTGATTACTATGCGCTCAAAAATATCAAAATACTTTGTTAAAAGATTGTTAAATTGATCGCGTACATTTTCTGATAATAAAGTACCTTCTTTAGGATGTAAATAAATATCAACAGAATACAATTTCATTGCAATTGTTGGAACATAATCGATGCGAAGATCAGTACAAGAAGATTTATCTGCTGGTTCACGAGGGCGACTTGGACATCACGGCGTATCGAATTTTATGTTCCCAACGGGATTTTTTGGTGGTGATTGCTCTGAATCGGATGGAGTGCTCGTTATCGGCGAGAGCATCTTCAGATCTCATGCCCATTGCAGGAACTCAGACAGCGGTGGCAGGTCGGTCTTGCTAGGAGCGGCTTCAATCAGTGGATATTTTTTATGTTTTATATGTAGGAAGTCGAATCTTTATTTTGTGTCATTTCCGAAGTGCCAGCATCATTGGGGCAAATTAAGTACGATACCTGCTGTTTCGAGGAAGTCAATTCCCAGTAATGTGCGATTATTTATCGCATTTGGTATAACATATAATGTAATCAGTATTGTGCGATTCCCAACGGTAATATAAACGGTAGCTGGCTTTAGCTTGACAACTGATGAAGTACCATCTGCAAGGCTAACGTCAGCTTTCCTTTCACTGAACTACACTTCGGTGGCCAAGAGGTCGTACAGGTGAACGCTTGCGATGTTTGTGCGTGCGGCAGTATCTATGTATGCATAGCCTTCAATGCCGTTGATTGATATTTTAATCGTAGGTATTTTTACGTGGTTTTCAAAAGTTGTGTTTACCGCGTAAAACGCCACTGGTCCCGATAGGGTTTTATTATGTTTGCATTTCTTCCGATCGCTCCGAAACACGCCGGGCGCACCACATCCATAACACTTGTTACAGTACTTGTATTTCTTGCTGTCACTTCACTGACAGTCATGTGATTAAGTCACAAATAACGAGGCACGAGTTGTTCTGTAAAAATATGTCTTGCTTTGTTCATAGTGCGCTCTATAGTACTCCTTGGCATATTTCCTAAACCAGTCAATCTTTCATTGCTGTCCCCAGATCTCAATTTGGTCAAATAAATGCTTAATACAACGCTTGCATTACATACTTCTTCATGCAAACATGGTATGGTTCTAAGAGTTCATTGAACTGTGTTGCATTTAAGCCCATCCAGTATTGATACAAGTGCGGTGGAATTGCATGGACATTGCTGAAGTGTATTCTATGTAAAGAAATTCTCTCTAACATAGCAAGTAGATTATCCATTTGGGCACCAGTAAAATCTAAATGATTAAATCGTAGAAGATAAATTCTATAACCACTAAGAATGGTTTCTTTCATAATTCTGGGAACTAATAACCGTTTGGTATTTTGACAATTGCTAAATATGCAATGTCTTGTTGTAGCAGCTGCGCGTTTGTAAGTACGGGACATTATTTTTGGCTCTTGTCCTCTTCTTTGTGCCTAAAATAAGTCTCCCTGTGGAAATGTTATGGCTCAGGAATCTGTACATTTTCAGTTTCAGCATCAGTATCAACAATATCTCGATTAGCATCTTGTTGTGATTGTCGTTGTATGTTTTAAACTCTGTCTAGATGTGGGACCTGAAAATAAACAGCCAGTCATACAACGTATAAGATGCTTGCGGTAAACAAGGGCCACCTAACTTCAGAATTAAATATTAACGTTAAATAGTTTGATAATAATAAAATAATAGTAATCAGGAGAACATTTATTCTTTAAGCAACATAACTAAAAACATTTTTTTAGTCTTGGCCCGTCGAAATTATCTTTAAAAAAACATTTCAAACTCCTTTCTATGGCCCTTAATAAACATACGCAGTTTAATAGCGATCATGATCTTAAAACAATAATTAATGGGAAAATAAACACAATATTTTTAGTTCCCAAATAGCTTATACTATCATATGGCATAAAATCGCATCAATGTAACACATAAATAAACGAGAAAAATAGTATGGACCTTATTAAACTAAAGAAACAAATAAAATGTGAAAAAGCATATTTCCCAACAAAATACCCCAACCTCAACCTATACCTCAATAAATTATCTTTTCTTCCATATAAACCTATGACATGAAATGATAAAGACATAAAAATATCAACAAATTCTATGGACCTTATTGAACTATGGAAAATTGTAACTAGTTTCTTTTAACACTTAAAGTGCATGATTTCTTAATAACCAAGTATCGAAAAACAAGTGAAACTCAATATAGACCCCATGAATAACTCGTAAGTCACATAAAATAATTCGTAAATTTTGTTGTCTTTACAAATATTTTTCCTAAATGAAAGTACGCAAACTATCGATATTGTTGTCTTTTCATCATCAATTTAAAGGAGATGGAAACGATTACATACATATTTGGGCCAGGATGTAATAAGATGAAAATGGTGTCAATTAATAGCTTAACACTTAGTAGACTTACACTAAAAAATCTTTTTTTTTTTACAATCTGAGAGCCAAATAATTAGGGGTTTAGTTAAAGTGAGGTTATGTAACAAACAGCTGATTTCTGAATTGCAAAGGATATTTTAACATTTAGGCCACAAAATAGACGACAGCGATGTAATAAGATGAAAATGGTGTTAATTAATAGCTTAACACTTAGTAGACTTACACAAAAAAATCTGTTTTTTTTTTACAATCTGATAGCCAAATAATTAGGGGTTTAGTTAAAGTGAGGTCATGTAACAAACAGCTGATTTCTGAACTGCAAAGGTGATTTTAACATTTAGGCCACAAAATAGACGACAGCAGGTGGGGCCGCTGGCGTCGCTGGTGTATAGAGGTACACCAAGTCGCGCGAGCCGCAGCCCGCAATAGAAATACAAGGTGGATGAGTATGATAGGGAGGATGTTAAAAATAAATAAAACATTTTTATTTAGTTATTTATTTTATTCATCTTCTATAATAATTAAAATATCGTCTAAGAATTGTGCAGGTGGTGCTATGTGGTCTTGATACCTCGCCCAGCTGAGGTACCATATAATGGACATAATATGGGCGCAGCAGCCTACAGTTCGTCTGCCTGCGATACAGTTACAATAATGTTTTAGTATCGCTTCCCTTCCTTTGCAAGAGCTGTCGACTAAAATATAAATAAAATATGTTTTTCGGCTAATATGTCTGGACTGGATTCGTCTTCTAAGAAGCCATGATGTATTAGAAGCTGACAGCTCTCGCAACAGGCTACTGCTGATGCAGTGATGGGCGTTGGGAGCGATTTAAATGATACGACTGACTGCGATCAAAAGGCATATTTATTAGGATGCAATACCTTATATATCTAAGGAAGAAGTGAGCGTGCGTAGTAATAGGTATTGTTCACTCATACGTGAGGTGCACACTACACTGACCCCCCTGCACACTTCTATGATGAAACCATCATTTCCTCGCACATGTTCACCATAATTCCTATTAGCTCCTGCACGCTCCTGCGTGCCTGCTTTATTTGATATGTGCCCAAAGAAATTAATATAAGTTGACTTTCAGTGAGCTGGGGAAAATCATTTAAATTATCATTTTGAACAGTAATTGTTTTAAAATTGGCTCGACACCTTTTGTAGTCATTTCATATAATGAAATCAGCCAATTTGTTTTCGGTATTTATGTAAATATTAATTTGCTCAATTATTTCTCCAGCATCTATACGACCTACTATGGGAGGGTGAAACATATTTAAAAGAGAAGTAGCCACCCCAAAATTTTTCATTTAACTTCCACTCGCCACATTAAAATAGTTTTGACGTAATAATTTAAAATCTTTTTTAAACCTTCCGTTAACAACTTCAACAACCCAACGGCATATGGTGACTGCTCTCGATTTATTTGCATCATCTGTAGAAAGCCGAGTTTTAACCTCCTGTTATGAAGCAGGCACATAAGTCCTATAACCACATTGGTGTAACAACGGTAAAGCATCACGGAAACCTCTATCTGACATGAAAGCATCACCTTCGTTAAAATATTCCCGTAATGGTCTTGATGCATTTGAAAATTCTTTTTTCATAGTATCGGCATCCGATGTTGTTGCTGGATATGGACCCAAAACATCATTTATGTGTCCATCGGTACAAACCATTAAGAACGGTTTCATTAGATTTCTGTATTTATGCAAACTATAAGTTTTTTTTGATACATAGTTGGAACTCTTTTTAATATAACAATATGTTCCATCAAATATCACAATTGGTCTGTTAACTCCCTCAAAGTTACCAAATAATGAATAAGGTATAGAAAGGTTTCTTCCTACCATTTGTTGTCTATTTACGTGATTCAATCCAAGATTTCTTGGCAAAAAATAGTCTGTGAGAAGATCTCTTACTTGGTGTAGCCACTTTTCTAGGGTTTGCCTAGAAACTTTTAATAAAGATGCTAACCTTTCATCAGAGTCACCGGTTCTAAGCTTCATTAGGTAAGCCGCTAAAGCTAGGGTTTCTCTTGGTATCTCTAGCAACTGTGGTGCTTCAGTAAACATTTAATGGAACAGTGCTTTATTTAATCCAATCCATGTATGAACAACATGGTCTTCCATGTCATCAATATTTTCAAAATGGAGTAATCCGGTATTTACAATTTCTTTTAAGGACAACATGTCCTGGATATGCTTGGCAGTAAAAGTCTGTAGAAAATGAGATCTCAAACTATCTAGGAAATCCCAAGCTTCAATAACCAAATGTTGATCACAAAGGCGATTATTTTCAAGGATATAATAATTGTTTCGGTTAAACAACACTTTCCTGGTAGAAAGTGGAATTCTGTACCTCTCCGTCCTCCGGCATCCTTCAATGAAGCACCTATTCTCTGTTTCGATAGCTCTCATGTATTCTGGTAATACAATAGTGTGCTCCGGTAGGTTATTATTATTGACACCTACATTTGTAGGTACACTGGGAAGACCTTGTGCCTGCGGTTGTATTTCATCAGGAGGCTCGGTGAGTGGATGTTGTATTTCTTCAAGGGCTATTCCTTGAGATGAAGTTGATGGTCCTGATATCATATGGACAGCAGCTCTGTCTGCAGCCACCCAACAAGTATGACATATGCGACCTTCTTTTGGTACCTGTAAACCATACACAATCATTAATGCCTCAGCTAGTAAGTGGTCATATGCAACTGGATAACAGCAGATTATTTATTGTGTCTGGAATTCACCAACTGAGCGGATAAGTCATTATACACATATAATAGAACAAATCCTTTATATTATCCTAATGTAGTATAAGACATATACATAATGATTAAAAAACATTAATGTTATTTAACTTACAGCTCGAGGTATAATCCACTCTGGCGTTGGCGTTGAAACATTTGGGCCGTGGGGACCCTCTGCTAAATTGCTGTTTAGAAAAATTGCGCCAAAATTAAATTCTTTAACAGCCAATAATAAAGCTGGCTGGTTCCTAGCTCAAAGGATCAGCATAGCTATCCAACGCGGCAACGCAGCCAGCATCATAGCCTCCTTGCCGCAAGTAAATGGTTTCGTTTTTGAATAGGTAGATATTAAGTTATTTTATTATGTTACATGTCTTAGTTCAATTTTTACATGTTAATAGAATTATTTATCCACTCTCGTATTACATTATATATTCTCAGTTCACGAGTGGAGCCGGTGTGGAGTAAATGAGTAAATCGTGCTGAGGCCAGAGAACGTCCACAGCGAAGACAAACATTACGGTGGCCTAGTTGTCTTTCTTCATCATTATGTCGGCTTTGAGCCAAGTCCCAGCATGCTTGGCAAACATAGTCACTATTATTTACAGTCTGAGGTGCAAGTCATTGTTGAATCACTTGCAGAGTAGTCTCATCTTTTAGGGATGGTCTGCCTTGTGCATTAAAGTAGTAGCTATTCCACCGTTTACACAGCGATCCATAGCGTCAATATCCAGTCCATATGCCAGCAGTAAAATCCAAAGTAAAAATTCCAAGTCAGACGTGTAAGCGAGATCCAGTCCAGATTGAAAGCAGGGGTTGTCCAGGTTATGCAGGGTCAGAATCCGTAAATCAAAGCAGTGGTCGGCGAAAAAACAAGTTATTATGGAGAAAAAGCACTCAAAACGCATACGCACAAGACAGAAAAACTCAGGTATATATTTTTGGCCCGACCCGGGGATTGAACCCGGGACCTCTGGCGCAGCCGCCGTGATAAAATAGTTCAAACATAATAAAACAACATTGGTACAACACAAGAACTGTTTATTTTGTAATTTAAACAATTTTACAATGGGAATCTATGGCAGAACTGGTCCTCTTTACAAGAAGGCCTGTGGTTGTTGGAATAAAGCTGTGAAACTTTTTAGTTCCTGAAATGGTGTACGAAGATGCAAACCGGGGTTCCAAACAAATTCTCTGACGCTGTATATCATCTTTAGAACAGAAATAAATGGCGGTTTGTTTTAAAGATGATTTTGCCCATTCATATAATCGCATTGGTGTTATAATTGCTTTACTTACCTCCAAGTAAACTGTAAACTTGCACGCGCAGCTAAACGTTTCAGATTCCCCCCTAGACCATCGCATGGCCCCTTTCCGTGAGATGTTGCATGAAAATGCAACTCTGCATCTGCACTAAAATCTTCTTTGTAATAAAACAGATTCAAAAAGTTAAATCCATTTTTAAAATGTTAAATAATAAAAAAAAGTTCTTTTTATATCTGATTTATTGAATTAATTAATTTGAATTTAAATTTAAATTTTACAATATAAAGAAATAAGTAAACAATTAAACAAAAATATATAAATAAACAAAGCCGGTCTAGCCTACGGCAGATCAAATGGGAGTTGTGGGTAGATTATGGGGTGAGACCGGAGCCGATAAGTAGAAAACTATTTAGGGAGCAATCACAAATTCTAACTTATAATATAGTAAAATTAAATATATAAGAAGGTGTGGGCGCCAGGCACTGCCGGATGCAGCGCCGGAATTACAAAAAAAAGAGTAAAGATCCCTAAACGGGTTACCGGGGTAGATGCCTCGGGCATGAGAGAGATCAGAGACCCTGGAGCGGAATTGGCAGGCCGGGGTCGTCCGCAAACGTAGATTCCGAAGGCACCCGAAGAGGATGAAATGGGATTAAACCAAAACAAAAAAAAAACTGGAAAGTAACAAAAGACCTATTTTATGGTTTGTCACAACCAGTACTAAAAATATTCATAAAGAGGGGAAATTTTCTTAAGTAAATGCTTTTAAAATGTGAATCTACTTCAATTATGCTAGGGGAAATCTTAAATAAAGTAAATTGGGAATGAAAAACTTAAATTTGTAACAATAGCGCGCGATCTTTATATCTACCCTACAGCAAGAATAAAAATGAAAAAATTAACCTCAAAAGGGGTTGGAATAACGGATTTCAGCGCCGAGTCTTCTGTTGGATCAAGCCTGCCACGCTGTCTCCTGTGACCTCCAAGAATTCTGCGAGGACGAGGGAAATACCACAAAAAGTTAGTTTTCGAAACAACATAACCTCAACGAACTCAAAGTGAATTGGAAAATCGCACAAAATGCGAGAATACTTACAATTAAAAGATAGATCTGAAATTGAGTAACGGTGTCGGGGACTGATTTCTGAGGCTGGTTGGTGGCACTGCTTAGCGGTAGAAAGGTTGATGTGAACTTCACGAGGCAAAATCCAAGAAAAAAGACCCGGAATCTGCTAACCAGTACTTTTATACAAAGAGTAAAGTATAGTACTGGAAAAAGAGTGCCCCCTCTTGGAAATTTTCGTCACCCAGCATTGAATAGTAGCGCCATCTCTTATTTTCATCCGACACTAACATGCTTTATATATATATATATATATATATATATATATATATATATATATATATATATATATATATATATATATATATATATATATATATATATATATAATATGCTTATATATATATATATATATATATAAGCATATTATATATATATATATATATATATATATATATATATATATATATATATATATATATATATATATATATATATATATATATATATATGCTTATATATATATATATATATATATATATATATATATAAGCATATTATATATATATATATATATATAGCTGCCTGCCTATTATATATGGGTTAGTATCTATAGGAACGCATTAACTATAGCTATAGCAAGAGTACAGTTGCGTTGTTTTTGTTATTTTTTTTTAGTTTTTCTTGAAGTTAGAAAGAAAAACTAAAAAAAATATAACATAACCACGCAACGGGACCCTTACTACAGCTACAGTTCAATAATTAAAAATTGGTACACGACAGGAGATCTACGTAGACGGGTAAAATTAAATGCATTTTAAATTTGTTGTTAAAATCACATTTATTACTTTTTATTTTTATAATTGCTATGTCTGAAGTAATAGTTTTGAGCAAACATTTTCGTCTCATCATCGCCTCCATATCTTTCCAGTTAAAATTCTATTAATGGATCTGCACCAACTGTAAATAATTATATTTATTGTGGTGTCTATGAAATATTCTTTAAATTTTTCGAAATGTATGCTACAATTGCTTGGAAAATAAATAAGTACATTTATAATTTCTTTTCTTTCCTTCTTCAAGTTTTTTTTTGATACATTTTTCTTTTTTAATACTGCTGTTATTACATCTTGGACTTCATAAAATGTTTTTACATATTCTTCAGAAAAATATACCAGCCATTTTTTTCCTACCATATATTCTTTTCTTTCTATGTACGCATTATTTTCATTAATATTGTTGGTAGTTACATTTGATTTGCATGTTTTACATCCATTAATCACATTTTTCAAGCATTTTGTCAGGACCCAGCCGCATACATAAGATTTTTGTCCTTTTTCAGTCTCGTTGCTTTCTATGAGAAAATCTTCGCCTATAGCAATATTTTCATTCGTTTCGGGAACGTCCGGGTTAGCGTGTCTATTATTTATGAAAAATTTTAAATTTTGGAGAGATGTATTTTCATCCTTTTCGCAGTTCGCTTTTAAAGAGTGAGGCGAACTGAAGTCATTTAGTAGAAGAGCTTTAAATGCACCCTCAAAACACAAATAATTTGGTGAATTATTGCGAACACCATAACTCCAAATGTTCCCAAAAAATTTTTCCTCTGGGTCCTGATTGAAATTTCTGGTAAACATACAATTCAATCTATGCTTTGTTGATAATATTTTCCAAAGCAATTGCATACCTTCAATTGTTTTTATGATTTTTTTTACTGTTGGCACAGAAATTTCTAATATTTTAATCTTATTACCAGTTTTTTTATGTTTAATAAATTCAACTGATTTGAATGTTTTTATGGCATCCTGCCATTGATGATGAGGCGAATTTTGTCTCACACATCCTTTAAACACTTTACCATTTGGTATATGAAAACTATTTGTATTTAGGGAATCAAAAAGTTTATTCATCAGCGAAACAAAAGTGATAAGATGGCGACACTCCTCATTAATTAATCCTCTAGCAGATAAATGCTCAGTTACAACAGCAACACTGTGGCTAAATACTTGAGCAGCCGTTTTAACTCTCATTTTTTTTTAATTTTGTCTGGGATCAAATGTTTTTCCATCAATTTATGAAGAAATCTTAATTCTCCTAAGCATTTATCTGCAGAGTAAACTTCTTGAAAGTACTGCCACTTAACAATTTTTTCTGTATTATTATCTTTGATGTCATTAAATTTCAAATCTTTGTTTAATAAATTGTTTCGTATGCCCTTTAACAAATGAGGGACATCAAACAAAGGAATAATTTGTTTTTTATTAATTTCAAACATATAAATAAATAAATATAAATATTCTTTGGACATTCCCACACATCGCCATCTAGCCCCAAAGTAAGCTACTCAAAGCTTGTGTTATGGGTGCCAGACAACGGATATAATACTTAAATACTTTTTGTTTGTAAATACATACATGATATACATAGAAAACACCCAGACCAATACAAACAGACATGTTCATGCACACAAATGTTTGTATTGTGCGGGGATCGAACCCGCACCCGCTGCGTAGTAGGCGATTTCTCGACCACTACACCAGACGGGTCGTCTAATATCATGGCGCCATGCTTGTCCCTTTTTGAAGTAACATTTTTTGTATCATCTAATATTTGATTTATAGCACATACATTGGCAGTGGCTTGGTCACAAACTGTACACAACACAATTAGGCCAGTATCTTGATTTTGTAGTGTGTGCGCTGCCTCACCCCATATTAGGTAATGTAAGTTAATATATAAGTCTATAGTTATTGTAATATTAGTCACTATAATAAACCTAACCGTGCGCGTATCACTTGTTTTATTGACATCTCCCGCGGCAGCCTTACATGGCGACCCTGCCAGTGCTGCCTTTTGGCAGTGCTGAGCATCGGGAACAGTTATAGATTATTTTTTTGTCGCGAAATGAACTTTTATAGACATTCAGAAACGAGTAAAGCCAAAGTGAGAACGACGATAAATAAATAATAGTGGTGTTTTAAAATCAAATAATCTATTGAAAGGAGAATGGACATATTATGCCAAAAAACTATTTCGTATATAATATAAGTGATGTTCGTGTGAGCTGGCTGCCGGGCGAAATATGGTGCCAGATGGAGGTTCAAAAAGTATGCTGGCAGCCGGGAGATGATGGTGTCCGAGGATGAGTGAGAGTGCAGGCGGCTGGGAGATGTTGGTGTCCAATGATGGGACGACTGGCTGCCGGGAGCAAGTTCGTGTCGTATTGTGAAGGACTATGCGGGACAAGCATCAGAACAACATCAAGGACGGGCACTAGGACAAGATCTGGACAACACACGACATCAAATCTGACTTTTTTTTTAAAGGTTTTATGTAAAGTCAATAAAATAATTTAGTATATTAGTGGCCACTTACACTAAAACTAACACTAGTAATAGATAATGCAAGGGTTTTATATTACTCGTTTATGTTAAGTTCCCACTAGACGGATTATTATTTTCATACTTTTTTTTAAAAGCAGTTTTGTTTACAAAAAAAAGCGACTAAAATTCCTGATTTACTTTTAATGATGTTTAATAAATTTTACAGATCTAGGCACATTACGTATTTTAATCTAAAATTTTTATCAGATTTTTTTTTATTTGATTTTATTTTTGTGGTTTAGCTGGAACATAGTAAATAACCTAAATCTTTATTCTAAAAAATTTTAAACTAGCAGTTCTATGTAAAACATTTTCTTGGTTTTGCTCTGTAAACATTTTAACCGTTAAAAATAGTATTGAACATTAAGAATCATAGTTTTTTTTTCTTGGTTGGTAATTAATTGATTTGGTGTTATCGCAAAATATTTTACTCTTTTATTTATTGTAGATACACTTTTTATATTAGGTCAATATTTTTCAAATTTACTTTTGTAATCCACGGCCTTAACGAAATTATTATTCATCACTAGTGCATAAAGTATTCAGTTTTTAGTTTATCACTATGCAGGATTTATTTTAGATATGTGACAAACAACTTGCAAGCAACAAGACACCGCGGCACCGTAAGTACACAATAGGTACCGTGCCCGAGTTATGACGACAGTCTCCTCAGTAAGTTTTGTGTGATCATATTTTTTAGGAATCTTCATGGTAGGAAATATTTCTGAAGTTTATCATTTAATGATTATCATTAATTCGTTAACTTTTATTACTGTAACCAAAGGACGTAGATTTTTTTTGTTATAATTTTATCCAATAGTACAGATGAGCTGAAATTCGAACATTTGTTATTTAATTTGATGAGAAAAATGTCTTATAAAACCGCATATTTCTGTTATTTATTGAAAGTACATAAATGGTATTGGTAGCAAATTATTTACATTTCCATTAATTCTGTCACATTTTATCAGACTATACGCGAAGTAGAGACTTTCCACTCAGGTATAATTAGGTTTCAGGTTACTCTTGCATCATATCGGTATTCACGTGTACAACTTTGTGCTATAATTCTGTATTATTTTTTTATGAAATTAAAGTAATAGACATACTTAGTTACAAAAGAAAACAAGTACCTACAGTTGTTTTTTTTGGGTAGGATTGTTTTATTAAATTTTAAAAGTAGAGTTTTGATTTTTAATATCTAATATTTTGAATATTTTACTGAAAATACGACAACATGTAATTAATAAATGTTTCATAATGCTGTAAATTCTATGCACTAAATCAAATTTACCGTTTGAAAAAACACTTTTGTTTACGCAACAACTTAAACATGCATATTTAGAAGGTAATCATTTCAAGTTTATATTCTTTATTAGATTTTTTTTTCGTAAGTTTATTTACATTCTTTCAGGTTTTCACTTTTTGTTCCATTAATTAAGAAAAAAAAAAACTTTATCTCTCAATTTTTTATAAGAAAGGGATCTGATAAAATTTACTTACATTGACAATTATTTTGAAAATTAAACTAATTTCTGCTATTATTATGGTATAGTTGAATGAGTTTTGATTTTACTTACTGATAGAAATAGATTATTCCGTTTGATATATTTTGTTATTGATTACGTAAATCCTAATATTACTTGGTATCTTAAAGTTGCATTTATTGAGATCAAACATGTACTACGGATTATTTATATATTTTCATATTTGTTTTATCTTAAAATAGCCCAATAGACGTATCGCTCCTCTGCTGAATGCTTTTAACGTTAAGTCCACCTTTCATAAGTTCACATTATTGAGGTACTAAAACTTATGTATAGAGAAGAGTTTATTTTAACAGACAATCGTTCTAAAGTTTCAGATTTTGAAATCTTTGTAAAGTTTGAGATTTTAAGTAGTTACGTATTTTTCATAAAACCACCCATGAAGTTATTTACTTATCGTATTGATACACATTAGGTTCGTATCTTGTTGCACTTCGTGCCGAACATAGGGCACCGCGTGTCAGGTCAGCAAAATATTTTGTGTTTCAAGTTTCTTATTCCAGAACGACATTCCGTTCCCATTTAAGTATTGGTTTTAGAATCTCTTTCGATATGTTTGTAGAATGTTAACGGTAATTATGTTACATAGGTACAATTGTATGAATACTATGAATATCCAAACATGGCCGATTATGAGTTAAAATAAAGATTGAACTTATGAGTGATAGCAATACTGAAAGGTAAGGTAGTAAACAAAGTAAGATTGATATGGTAAATTAAATTTAAAATGGTATTTTTTATATGTGAAATATTTTCTTTGTGTATGAATAACATTAACTAAAATAAAAACATACAAATTAGTATGGTAGATAGATAAAAGTAAATGGATGAAAGTAATATTGCATTGTAGAGAATGGCTTGTTTGTTTTTTTTACAATTTATATTAGTTGGGAATACTTCAGTAAAAATGATTTATTGATAACCGATTGGACTGATCACCCAAAAGGAAATAACATTATTTGTGCTGAAGGATTCAAATTGTTTGTGTAAGTTTAGGTTTGTTTTGAAATTGAATGAAATTGTATTATTGTTACGTTACATGTTGTTAAAGTGATATATTGATGAAATCAAGGACGTAATCGAAATAAAGAGGTAATATTGTAGAGGTATTAAGCGGGTATAGGTTCACATCCTTCGGCTTGATCATGGTGCAAACGAGTTTTCTCTGTGAAGGCAGTTGGAGGTCATTAAGAATCTTAAAAGATGAACCATACGGAGGTTTGACACATGAAAATGGTACGGGGTACAGTATAGGGTACAGATCCTTCAATTTCATCATGGTGTAGACGAGCTTCTCTCCGTGAAAATGGTTGGACATCAAATATAAATAAATAAGATGTTAAAACTTGTACACCTATTAAAATGCTGTGCACAGCTAATAAGGCAAAATGTCTTATTAAATATTAAAATAAATAATTTCGACATAAATATTAACTGTACCTTTAAAATAATAAAATGTATAAAATATATTATGGGGCCGGCCCAGTGTATAAAAGTAAAAAGCCAAAAGATGTTAAAACTTGTACACCTATTAAAATGCTGTGTACAGCTAATAAGGCAAAATATCTTATTAAATTTAAAATAAATAATTTCGACATAAATATTAACTGTACCTTTAAAATAATAAAATGTATAAAATATATTATGGGGCCGGCCCAGTGTATAAAAGTAAATACCCAAAGGGTAAAAGTACCATTTTTATGAGTCAAGGTTATTAAGTTTAGGTGAAAAATATGTGTTATGGAAATAAAGATTGTGTTGTGTTGTGATTGAAATATGGAAGTGATACCGATATTTCGTTTATTTTGAATGATATGATATTTTTTTGTATATTTTCGAATCAGGATTTATTTTTACTTTTGGAATACAGATTTTTGTTAGTAACAGACGTTATTTTAAATCGTTGCAAAATAGATAAATAATAAATGTTTATAGTAATACTTTTGGATAGGTCATGGATATTCATAGTAAGTAATAAAAATAATATTTTACCAAAAACCTAATTTAAATGTCCAGTGAATAATCTACATATTATTTTTCCTTATAACAATTGAATGTTTAACAATCCTAATTAAGTGCTCATACGAGGGTCAAACTGAAAGTTCTTAGAAAATCAAAAACTGATTACATTAGCCAGTTATTAGTTTTATTATATCTTTTCAAAATATTGTCCATTGACGTCAATACACCGCTGCATGCGATGGAACCACTGGGAAAAGCACTTTGCCCACTCGTCCTTAGGGGTCTCTTCAATGGCATCGCGATACGCAGCCACCGCTTCTTCAGCATTCATAAACCGCTTTCCTTTAAGTTTTTCTTTAATTTTTGGAAATAAATAAAAATCACAAGGCGCGAGGTCGGGGCTATACGGCGGGTGACCCAGTAATTCAACGTTTGATGTCGCCAAATAGTCGATCGTTCGCTTGGCGGTGTGCGACGAGGCGTTGTCGTGGTGAAGGAGGATCCTACTGCGAGGTCGTTTCTCTCGAACTTTTTCCAAGACAAGTGGCAAACAATTGGTAGTGTACCATTCTGCATAAACTGTTTTTTGATCCTCTAACACAATTGTTGCGAAATGACCTATCCTTCCAAAGAACGAGGCCACCATTTTTTTTCCCGCACTTCGATCTCTCTTCACTTTAGTTGGCAACTCCTCGAAAGGAAACACCCACTGAGCAGATTGTCTTTTGGTTTCAGGATCATAACAGTAAATCCAGCTTTCGTCACCTGTTAGTATGTCGAACACAGCATTTGAGTCACCTCCGTTAAATCTTTCAATCATTTTACGGCACCAATCCACACGATGGAGTTTTTGAGCCTTAGTCAAATTATGAGGTATCCACCGGGCGCAAAGCTTCCTGACCGCTAAATGTTCGTGAGGATTTTGTGCACTTGACTCATACCGATGCCTAAGCTTGTCCGAATCTGCTGATAGGTCACTCTTTTGTCAGTCTCTATCATACGCCGCACAACACAGATGTTATTTTCAGTCGTCGCCGTAGAAGGCCGTCCCTCACGTACATCATCAGTGAGATTAGTGCGACCACGTTTAAACTCATTAAACCAGTTGTAAACAGTCGCACGAGATGGGGCTTCATCGTGAAAGGCCAATCGTAGTCTATCATAACTTTCTTGTTGACTTAAATGACATCGAAAGTCATAAAAAATCATTGCACGAAAATTTTCTCGTGTTAAATTCATGTTGACGTGACACAGACAATTTTCAATTTGCCGCCAAATCGTAAAACAAATGACAAATGAATGAAATATATACTCAGTAATATTGGCAAAGAGTTCTATTTTCAAATTTTAGAATATTTTTTTTATTATATTGTTTATAAGTGGCCAGTTCTAAGAACTTTCAGTTTGACCCTCGTATTTTTAAAACAGATAGTAAATATAGTTATTGACAATCTTAAATTCAAATGAGTAATCCGTCTAGGTGTAGGAATAATTTTATTTTTAATGTAGACTTGCATACCAGACTTTTCCTATATAAGTAAGCTATAATTTGTATTTGCTTTGCAATGTTGTTCATTGTGAGATATTTTCATTCTTGAATTACAATAGAATGTTTTAACAAAATTGTTATGGTAATTAACTATACACATTTTATGTCATTACATTTACTTGATTTTGTATTAGGAATTAAATTTTTAATGATCATTTTTTCTGAGTTATAATATGATACAATAAAGTTTGTTATTTTAATTCTTTATGTATATTAATCGATTGTTTTCATCGATTCATTTCAGAACGTTAGCTTGAACTTCTAGTTTTATTTCATGTTTTATCTAAAAAGAGGTTCTTTTGTAAATCCAAATTAACATTACGTTTATTCTGACACTTATAACTTTTACTTAATATGTAATAACTACCCATTCTAAATTTAATATTCTTATAAAAAAAACGTATATTCATTTTTTTTCTAAAAAAAAACGGGGGAGGTGTAGTGTTTGCGCTGCCTCACCCCATATTAGGTAATGTAAGTTAATATATAAGTCTATAGTTATTGTAATATTAGTCACTATAATAAACCTAACCGTGCGCGTATCACTTGTTCTTTTACATCTACTATAGCGCTTTTTAAGTCAATTTTATTAGCACTGTTCGTAAAATAAAAAGCAACTGGCTGTTTGAAGTTAGCTTTGACACCTTTTATCATGAAAACAAGTACATGATCCGCTATTTTATTTTCATCGAAATCGGAAAATCCTTTTAACTTGTCACTGTTACTGTCGTAATTGACACTGGGGGTTAAAGACATTTCGTCAAAAATAACGGAGCACAGTTTATCTTCTGGGTTCATACCCTGAACAGTCTCCTTAAATTTTTCAAACACTAAATTATTTATGCCAGATTTAATTTTTATTCCTGACAACAGTGCTTTCAAAGTTTTTGCTGATGGCAAAATGAATTTTCTTGCTAGGAAATTATAATACCTACGACTTTTTTTAAATAAAGATAAAGACAATCTGCCTTACCACAAATAATTAAACTAGGTTTGGACAACTGTTTAAATATGATACGGCTAGTTTAAAAACAACGTCAATCAAGTCAAATGACATAAGGGTGACATACATTACACTTTAGCCGCATAACATTTAAACAGTAGTTCAAACCTTGTTTATTTATTTGTGGTAAGGCCGAATATCTTGTCATCTAGGCTAAAGCGTCGACCAGAAGGCGCTTTATGAGCTTGGCTGCATTGCATTTTCATAAATATCTTAGCTTCCATTGACGCGTTTTTTGTTAATCTTATAAATGCCGCATCAGTAGTCAATTTTTCGGCACTTGCCAGCCTGGCTTTGAAATTTTGAGTTCTCTGACGTGTTCCACGAAGCTGTGTCTTCAGGTTCTTAATTTGTTTTTTTTTATTGCTTATATTTTCGGAGCACCATAACTGGAACCTTTTTCCTTAAAACTGAAAAAAATGAAAACCAAAATTAATTGTATTTTTGGGAGACGTCTGTTGGATTGCCCCTTGACGGATGTGAGCTAATGTAAGTTGTGGTAAGCAATCATTCTCAATGAAGGGTCACTTGGTTAGAACTTAGAAATTAAGAACGGCCTTTGTGGTCGAATGGCGTACACACCGGTTTTCATTAACAATCGATCACAAAAATGACAGCTTTCAGCCTATAGTAATTCTGTGTTTATCGGTTGTCAACTTGCTTCGGTTTTGATATCGAATGATTCTGAATTGGGGGGCAGGAGCAGGGCCAACAGCTTACATGCTTTCTAAGACATGGGGGACATAGGCGAGTACATTGACCATTATACCAGTGAGGCAATTATTTATATACCATTGGTAGTAAAAGAGTATAATACATATAGTGTACTTTAACACCCTATATGAGGCTACAGCCTGTATTTCATAGAATAATATCCGAAATGTGTTGCTCTGTAATAGAGAAGTTTATTTGTTTTAATAACAACTCAAACTTAAAACTACACACACCTTATGAACTACAATATTTACCTGTAATAGAGAAACAACATTTACAGATAGATACTCCAAATGTTATAACAAATCTTTAAATAAAATAATCACATCGTAACTTTCAAAATAAACTTTGTCTGTTTGGCATAATGTGTCAATACAGTCAAAGTTGTCAAATTATTAAAAGGAAATAAAACCATAAAGATTTATCAATGAAGTCCTTCATTACATCTCCCCCCCTCAGGAGTCTGTACTGGCTTCCAGTACAGGTACCAACTTTGTTATGTGAAACAGATTGGACTCACATTTTCTGTGTCCTGTGTCTATCTTATATACTGAGTTCGACAGTTTTTCTAAGATTTTATATGGTCCAATCTTCAATTCATCAAGCTTTTTCCTATTTAATCGATTTCCATTTTCGACATAAACCAAATCTCCACATCTAAATTCATATTCTCTTCGGTTTTTATCAAAACGTTGTTTATTATAATTGTGCGATTTTAAAGAATTCTCATACGCAATTTTTCTGTCATAAGATAAATCATCATTTGATATTTCCTTCATCAATTCAATTGGTAATACATCATATTTTTTTCCGTCCAGTAAATATTTCGGTGAAAAACCTGTTACAGTATGCTCCGTTTCATTATATTTCTTAACGCAATTGTGTGCTATTGTTGTCCAGGCTAAATTATTATTTTTCTCATTTATTTTACATCTTATTTTGTTTACTAATGTTTGATTTAATCTTTCATTCAAACCATTAGAAAATGGTGCATTCACTGCAGTAAAAACGATAAGTATATTTTCAGCTTTCAGGTACTCTTTAAATATATTTGAATTTATGCCTGGATATTGATCGGACAGTATTAAACCAATTTTATGATTTTGGGTTACTTTTTTAATTAATTTTATGAAATCACCAGCATTCTGGGTTTTCGAAGTTTCAATGAAAGCATATCTCGTGAAGTGGTCGACCAAAAGATGTAAGTATGTTTTCGTAGAACGTGATCCACCAAATCCCCCGATGGTGTCTATTGATACTATCTCAAAAGGGTAAGTAGCAGGACCCAAATGAGACATAAAACCGTATTTATAGTTTCCTCTTGATTTATTCTTTATGCAGATTTCACATTTCTCACAATATTTTCTAATGTTAGTGTCTAAATTTTTTGCTGTATAAAATGTTTTCATTTTTCGTTTCATTTGTTCAATTCCTAAGTGACAGTAGTGATAATGTATTTTTTCTATGATTCTTTTGCTAAATTCTTCAGTCAATAATATCTTATCCTTTTTCCCACTTTTCTTATAATATACCGTATTTTTTAATTCTAGCCTGTCTTTATTCTGCTTTATATATTCATTTTCCTCTTGATCACTATGTATATCTACCAAATTAATCAAGTTTACAATTTTTAATACATCATCTTGGTTTTCACTTGATTCCAAAACAGGATTTCTGCTCAAACTATCTGCTTCTAGATTATATTTTCCAGGATAGTACTTCACCTCAAAATTAAATTGTGATAAGTAGTAAGTGAGATCTCCTAGTTCTTCATCTGTCCTAGATTTAATATTCAACTTCTCCAAAGGCTTGTGATCAGAATAAACTATAAATGATCTCCCAATAAGCCAATGTTGCCAATACTTTAAAGCTTCTTTTATTGCCAAGCACTCAAGATATATTGCTTTTTTTCTTTTTTGCGTTTCATTTATTTTTTTTGAAAAATAAGCACAGGGCTTTTCTTCTCCATTAATTTGTGTTTGTTTTAAAACAGCCCCTATGCCTTGTATACTGGCATCTGTATAAATATAAATTGGCAAATCCGGATCAAATATGGCTAAAATTGGTTTCGAGCATAATGCCTCCTTTATTTTTATAAATGACTCTTGACATTTATCGGTCCAAATAAATTTCTGTCCTTTTCGTAATAAATTGTGTAATGGATCTAATATGATAGACATATTTGGCACATATTTTCCATAAAAATTAATTTTACCAAGAAATTGTCGAACATTTTTTTGTGTCTCTGGTGTCGGATATTCTTTAATAGCAACTAAATTATCCTTTAATGGTGTGACCGTATTATTCATGATAATATGACCCAGATATTTGACAGAATCTTTAGCGAAATTACATTTTGAAAACTTTAGTCTAAAGCCTTCCTGTGATATTGCTTCAAATAATGATGATAGATGTCTTACGTGTTCAGAAAATGTTTTAGAAAAAATTAAAATGTCATCAATATAGTTTACTGTAAAATCCGATAATTTATGCCTTCTTATAATGCTGCTTAGTACTCTTTGAAAAATAGCCGGAGATGTCTTTAAACCGAAAGGTAAGCAAGTCCATTGAAAGTGGCCATCTTGAGTTACGAATGCTGTTTTTTGTCTGTCTTCAATTTTCAAAGGTATGGCCCAAAACGCTGAATTTATGTCAAGCGTTGTGAAATATTTACAATTCCTTGTCTTCAACATCAAATCTTCAATCAAAGGGAATGGTTGTGATTGTGGAACTACATTCTTATTTAATTCACGAAAATCTATACAAAGCCTTGTTCTTTTTCCTTCTTCTCTTTTAAATGCTAATGTTACAGGGGCCGCAAAAGGACTATAAGATTCCTCTATTAATCTATTTTCTAACAATTTCGATATTTGCTGTTCTATCTCTTTTTTATCTTCAATAGTGCACTTATACGGTCTTTTACTGCAATATTTGTCTACTATTAAATCGATATGTGCTTCATAACCTTTCACAGTTCCTATGTCATATTTATCTTTTGCAAAAAGATGCTTATAGTTATCAATTAGTTGATCTATTTCATATTGTTCTTGAAGATTCAGTTGATTTATTTCAATTTCAAATTTTTTTTCATCTACATGTTCGTTGAAATTAATTTCATATTTTTTTGTTTCTTCCGCTTTCATTATAGATTCATCATTTATCTGATGTTCGAATTTTTCTTCCTTTTTCTCTTTATTATTTAGTATATTCTTATTTTGTGATATTTCTAACTTATCATTTTGAATAAGATGAAATTTTTCTATACAGTCTAATCCAATTAAAAATTCATGTTCAAAGTTTTCTCCGTCTATGACAAAAACATTGACACTCTTCTTGATATCAAATATTTTTATATCCAACGTCACCATTCCTGTAGATCTTTTTACGCCATTAATCGTCTTTAAATTTGCACATCTATCGTTCTCACTATCAGCATGATTACTTTTTAATAATAGTAACTTTGAGTTTATCAAAGATACATTTGACCCAGAATCATAAATCCCTGTGATTTTTAATGTGTCATTGATTGATAGGGGAACTTTGATTAATGGCGGAATTATCAGTTTTTTGGATTTAACTCATTCAATTCAGTTTCCAGTTCTGAGTTATTAACATTCCTTATCTGTTCTGATTTATAATTTTCACCATTCTTGTTCTTAAACCAACATATAGATTCAGGATGGTAACGACTTCCTTTGTTCTCTCTCTCACAAATCTTGCATGGATTGTCTTTAACACTTCTTTCTTTTATTTTGTATTCATCTTTCCCTTTTGAATAAAATTTCCTGTCTTCAGTTTTTTTTGTAACTAAATGTTCTAGTCCGCGAATCTTGTTGAACAAATCTTTTGTGTCGTTAAGGCACTCTCTGTCAATACTGTCAGCGACAAAATAAGGGAGCCCAGTGGCAATAAGGTCAATTAAAGTTGATTCATTAATTGATTTATTCATATCAAGTAGGAGTCTTTCCTTTTTAATTGCATATTCTAGTAATGATCCCTGTTTATATCTAAATTGTATGGCATACCTGACAGATGACCATCCTTTGTCAGCATAGGTTTCGCAAAAAAAATCTTTCCATAATGACCACCTTGAATTAACTGTATACTTTATGAGCATAGACGAGTACCAGTCCAAACATGACTCATCCAAAAACAATCTGAAAGTTTTTATCTTCGTTGTATCTTCTTCTATGCCTAAACGGGTACATTCTGTTTCAAAAAAATTGATCCACTGTGTAACATTTGAGATTTTTCTGTTAAATTTTTGTATAACGAATTCTTCGACTGCTATTTTTACATTGCTGGATGTTGGCATTTCCTTCTTTTTTTCAGTAATGTTCTCAAGAATCTTTGTTAAAGTCTCCGCGTTTATTCCGGTCGTTAAAGTTTGCGGCTCTACATCTAAAAACATTTCCTCCAACAAAAAGCCGTTAAATTGCATGTTACCATCTTCATCCATATACGTATTCTTTATCTCAGGAGTCATAGAAATCCAGACTTTTCTTTTTTCATGTCGTTTTTGTAATGTTGATTTTACTTTTTCAAAAGCTGTGGTTTTAGTAACAGCATCATGCAGTCTTGCCGCTTGCAAATTATCAGGTATTAGAAACGTTTGATTGTTGACATCAGTAATTGACGTTAAACAAATGATATTCGTTTTCGGATCTTCATCCTTTTTCACAACAAATTCAAACCTTAATTTTTCCATTGTTGTTTGAAATATCTTCAAAAAATGTTGTTTTATAGTGTACTTTAACACCCTATATGAGGCTACAGCCTGTATTTCATAGAATAATATCCGAAATGTGTTGCTCTGTAATAGAGAAGTTTATTTGTTTTAATAACAACTCAAACTTAAAACTACACACACCTTATGAACTACAATATTTACCTGTAATAGAGAAACAACATTTACAGATAGATACTCCAAATGTTATAACAAATCTTTAAATAAAATAATCACATCGTAACTTTCAAAATAAACTTTGTCTGTTTGGCATAATGTGTCAATACAGTCAAAGTTGTCAAATTATTAAAAGGAAATAAAACCATAAAGATTTATCAATGAAGTCCTTCATTACATACATACAATTATTTGTCCTTTTTTGTGCATCCTTAGGCTCCTCCTTTTTGAAGTAGTTATGCTCGAATAGCGGGTCATCTGAAAAAAATAAGATAGTAACTTTATATTATTTACTATAAAATGGAAAATCAGAAACAATCATAAATATTCAAGTTGGACACCGATAGTTCTATCAACCTTTTTATCCTTGTTTATACTTTTTTAAGGTCATATATTTTGGTGGATGATGTTTTTTATGGCTTTTCTATAATTTATGATTGATCGTCTACCTATAGTGAGGAGAATAGTAAAGTTAATAAAGTAAAAAAAAAAAACTATCAAAATATTTGATCTAAAAAAACAAAATTAAAAATTTTGGAAAAACTCACAATGTTTAAAATGATATTCTTCTTAATTGAAAAAATAATTAACGATTTTTTATGAAATCCCCCGACCAAAAGTGAATACGTATCCACTTATTTATTAATTGGAAAACCAAGAAAATCCGTCGTAGTTGCCATTACCTGCCCCGTAAGAACAATTTTTCTATAGTTCTACGCCTGCTGAAAACTGCATGTCAATTGGTCAAGCCATTCTGGAGAAACATGGGAACATTCGTTTGTGAACACACAAACATCCTCTCACCCCAAAAGCATACACCTACTCCATTCTGTTGCGGGTAAAAAAATGTTAAATTAACATACATACCTATAGGACTGTAAGCTGAACTGGATGCTTGAGCATTGTCTATACCAGACCTTGATATTTTATTCAAATCTTCGCTCGGCATGACTGAAAAATAATTTAATTTGTTAGTATTTAAGACCTTAAAATATTTTTTTAATACAAAATAATAATTGTGATTTAGCACTACTTTTTTCTTATGTTATAATCAAGTATTCTGCTATTATTATTATTAAAGCTTTATTTGTTTCACTTAATAACATGTGTATTTTTTAACATAAGTTAATTTATTTTCCATTATAAGTGATCTCGCTTTGGGTAAAAGCCTCCTCCATCTTTTTCCAACTTTCTTTATATTTTGCCATATGCATCCAGCTCTTTACTGCTATCTTTATTATTCTGCTATTAGGGCAGATAAATATCTCGCAAAAGGCTAATGAATTGTGTAACTATCATGTAACAAAGCTACATTATTTTGATAAGTAAATTATGTTAATGTTAAAATGGTCTTAAGAACAAAAATATTTAATTTAACATACATACCCATAGGACTGTAAGCTGAACTGGATGCTTGAGCATTATCTATACCAGACCTTGGCATTTTATTCAAATCTTCGCTCGGCAAAATTTATTTTGTTTATTAGTATCTAAGGCCTTAAAATATTTGTTTTAGTACAAAATAATGGAAAAAAATAGCACTATATTTTTCTTGATGTTATAATCAGTGATCGGATAATCGGATGCATATTTACCTAAAGTTGTTTATATCGAAAGAATTTTCTGGGATCTTGGACTTTGTATTTAAAAATATACATTTTAAGAAGCCGCCTTCATAATACCCTAGCCAAAAGTGAACTTTAGGTAAAAAATATGCATCTGATTATCCGATCACTGGTTATAATCAAATATTCTGCTATTAAGGCAGATAAATATCTCACACAAGAGTAAAGAATTGTGTAACATTCATGAAACAAAGCTACATTAACATTCATGAAACAAAGCTACTTGATTGTTGAGACAAATTCGAAATGGTCAAACAGGAATTTTGATCTGCACTCAACACTTGAGAGTTATCGACAATAGCAGCACTTGACATATTATCTGTCATTACTTCAGTAGAACTTACTATTTTATGTGAAAATAATTTTTATTTAAGTCAATATAAACATCAGTAATTTCTCGTGTTCCATCGACACACTAAGAAGAAGAATATAAACAACTCGTAATTAAATAATAAAAAAACATTTTATACACCTCTCTGTGCTATTTTTTTTCCATTATTTTGTACTAAAACAAATATTTTAAGGCCTTAGATACTAATAAACAAAATAAATTTTGCCGAGCGAAGATTTGAATAAAATGCCAAGGTCTGGTATAGATAATGCTCAAGCATCCAGTTCAGCTTACAGTCCTATGGGTATGTATGTTAAATTAAATATTTTTGTTCTTAAGACCATTTTAACATTAACATAATTTACTTATCAAAATAATGTAGCTTTGTTACATGATAGTTACACAATTCATTAGCCTTTTGCGAGATATTTATCTGCCCTAATAGCAGAATAATAAAGATAGCAATAAAGAGCTGGATGCATATGGCAAAATATAAAGAAAGTTGGAAAAAGATGGAGGAGGCTTTTACCCAAAGCGAGATCACTTATAATGGAAAATAAATTAACTTATGTTAAAAAATACACATGTTATTAAGTGAAACAAATAAAGCTTTAATAATAATAATAGCAGAATACTTGATTATAACAGAAGAAAAAAGTAGTGCTAAATCACAATTATTATTTTGTATTAAACAAACATTTTAAGGTCTTAAATACTAACAAATTAAATTATTTTTGAGTCATGCCGAGCGAAGATATTAATAATATATCAAGGTCTGGTATAGACAATGCTCAAGCATCCAGTTCAGCTTACATTCCTATAGGTATGTATGTTAATTTAACATTTTTTTACCCGCAACAGAATGGAGTAGGTGTATGCTTTTGGGGTGAGAGGATGTTTGTGTGTTCACAAACGAATGTTCCCATGTTTCTCCAGAATGGCTTGACCAATTGACATGCAGTTTTCTGCAGGCGTAGAACTATAGAAAAATTGTTCTTTATACGGGGCAGGTAATGGCAACTACGACGGATTTTCTTGGTTTTGCAATTAATAAATAGGTGGATACGTATTCACTTTTGGTCGGGGGATTTCATAAAAAATCGTTTATTATTTTTTCAATTAAGAAGAATATCATTTTAAACATTGTGAGTTTTTCCAAAATTTTTAATTTTGTTTTTTTAGATCAAATATTTTGATAAATATAAACATCAGTAATTTCTCGTGTTCCATCGACACACTAAGAAGAAGAATATAAACAACTCGTAATTAAATAATAAAAAAACATTTTATACACCTCAGTCAACAATAAATACAACAATGGACAATAAGAACTCAGTTGTTAAAAGTAATGATGGAACAGCAAGACAATTCAAACGGTGGTTCCTGTTTCTATCAGCAGCAGTAAAGTGGATGTCACAAATTACTCTTTTTCTATAAAATTCATAATCTAACGCTGTATTCAAAGTTCCGCCAATTAAGTCAACCCAGGCTTTGAATGTATCAGGATGTTTAGATGGATTTGGAAACATATGTGTGGATACACCTGTAATGATATAAGTTTTTTATTGAACATTTGTATTTTTTTAAAAAAGATGTTAGGAATTGAGTAATTAAGAATGAATGAATGAATCTGAGATTGAGGTTATAATATAAAATGGGGCCTTCTTAACAGTTATTTTGGCAGAGCAGTTTAGCAGAACAGTTATATTAGACGGCATGCAAAACTAATGAAGAATTTAGGAAATTCATTACCGCAAACACCTGTAATGAAATAAGTTTTTATTGAACATTTGTATTTTTTAAAAACAATGTTAGGAATTGAGTAATTAAGAATGAATGAATGAATCTGAGATTGAGGTTATAATATAAAATGGGGCCTTCTTAACAGTTATTTTGGCAGAGCAGTTTAGCAGAACAGTTATATTGGACGGCATGCAAAACTAATGAAGAATTTAGGAAATTCATTACCGCAACTTAGTGCTTCTGTGAATTAAAATTGACATGTTACAGTTTGACTACATTAGCTAGGTGTTCATTATGTTATAATAACCTCAACAAATATTTATGGGATAAAAATAATATTTGAGATATTTAACATACGTACCACTTGGTGGGTATCCTAGAGCACAACGTGTAGGCATTCTGCAATTCAAAGGCTTTAAACAACACAGTAATTAACCTTTACCGGTCGAACCGGTCGTCAAGCGTCCAATATCGCAATACGCAAAATAAAGGTAAAACTTTCTACTTATGTGGAGGATGTATATCAACTCAACACAATAAGTAGAAGATCACAGTGAAAAGCCACAAAATCACAATGAGAAGCGCGTGTACACACATAAATTCCACACCGGCATTTGGAAAAAAACGGCCATTTGTAATGCTATAATATTTTGACCGCAAATCTTTAAACCTATGATAAATTTCGTCAATGTTACAGAGAAGGAGCTGTTTCTGTATATGCGTTCTTTTTCCATCGTCTAATTTAACAGATATAAAATCTTTTATCAGGCAATATGCGGCTAATGTCTTCTCGTAGATAAAAATCTTTAACCAAGTTCTCCGTCTCGGCTGGTAGTTTACGACCACCGCATGGGTTCGGAGAGGATAAGATACCGAACTGATTGACAAGTTTTTTTGCTTTTCTTGCTTGTCGCTTGGACGTCCAAATTCTTCTGCAAGTTTATTTTCACTCCATGACGTGGGTGCTATTGTTAATATCATAGTCTTCATAGAAGTAGAAGTAGAAGGATGATTGAATTTCTCTTTTAGCTGCTTTAAAATTTCTTCGTTTGGGTGGAAATATGTTTAAACTTATTTTCGGGAATAAGCGGTTCATCTTCAATGTTTTGCGAAGGTTCACTAGATGTTTGACTGCATTGCACAATGTCTTCATTAGCTACTGGAGGAGATTCAATCAACAGTCGTTTCCTGCAGGAGGCACATACGTAAAGATCTTGTGAAAAACTCCACTTTTGAGCTAAACATTTAGATATTTTCTTTAAATTTTTAAATTTTCGATGAAGTACCAAGTGAAATGGGTTAAAACATCGATCACCGTACGGCGCCATTAATAATAACAACTGTCACTGATTAAAACGTGCACAAGTCGCTGAGCGGTTAAAGCAACACTAAAGATTTAGTTACGAAACCGCTAGGCGTCATATTTCTATCTCTTTCTTGTAGATAGGTTTGACCGTTTGACTCTATCTGAGACAAAAAAGTATTACACGTTACTAACAGATGGCGCTATTAGTCACGTTTTGCAAATAATAAAATTTTCTACTGCTCAAAAACGTTTTTTCTTTATAATATATTATTAACTTATATTTTTATTATGTAGTTATATTCATATTATATTATATTAATAAAACTTAATTCTTATCATTAAATGAGGTTAAATATACGCTAAAACGATATAAAATATTAATAAAGTTGCAATATCGCGCAAACTGCTCAACCTTGCAAGCGCTACATATGACGCCCCTTGCGACGCGGGTGTATATTATTCAACGTATCTCCTAAACTAAAAGAGATCCCATTTTAAATTTTCTAGTGTACTTTCATTATCATTTAAGCTATATTTTAAAATAAAATAAAAATTCGTCGAAGTGACTGTAATTCTGGTTTGAAAAGTTTACTATAGTAAGGGAAAACACATAGTAAACTTGTCACACCAACAAACAAAATACTCTATACACTTTTAGCAAACCCAATGATGTCAAAACACTTGGTCTACATTGGTTACATACTCGTGACATTCTACAGATTAATACTCCAAATATTTCTGATAACTTACCTACCAAAAGAAACATTTTATCACAAATTGCACAAATATTTGATCCAATATTTTTTATAGGATATTTGGAAAGAAGGCAAAGATTGGAATTCATTAATTAATTCATATTAATTGGCTTTTGTGATTCCTCTAAAAAAGCTTATGGTGCTTGTCTATATTTCAAATCAGAGTACCCTAACAAAAGTCCTTCTTGTACCTTAGTAATGTCCAAGTCAAAAGTTGCACCCATAAAGAACTTGACTTCAGACTTTGGAACTCCCTCCCAGATACGATCAAGACATCAACATCAAAATTTGTGTACAAAAAGTCTATACGCAATCTTTTTCTCAATGAGAATAAATAACATGATAAATGTTCAGCGTGAAGTATGGATTTTATTGTATTTATGTATGTTTATGTAGGTTTATTTAAAAAGTATTTATGTAAGTATATGTAGTTCATTCATTTTGTTAGTTTTTTTTTTGTTATTTTACGCCGCCTCAACTGTTTCTGTCTCACCCAATGGTTGATTGGTAGAGAATGCTTTAAAGCATTAAGTCCGCCATTTGTACTTCATTTTGTTTGTGCAATTAAGAATATATAAATAAATAAAAAAAGAAGCAGCAATCAATTCCAATGTGTTTTACTTTGTGAAATGTACAATAAATTAATTAATTCAATTAAAGAATAAAATAAAATTGATGACATTGCATTTTTTATAGATTCATTTATTGTTCTACACTGGATTAAATCACCATACAAAACTAAACAAGACACATATGTTCAACACAGGCTATGTAAAATTATTGATACAATTTCTAGTAACATTTGGCATTGCATTAATACTAAACAAAATCCAGCTGATTTAATCACTCGAGGAGTTATGCCCAAAGACTTGCCCACTTGCAAACTATGGTGGCAAGGCCCTTCATGGATATTAGAGAGCACAACTTCATGGCCCATAATGGAGCCGAAAATAGTTAACATAGCAGTTAACGAAGACGTTGCAACTCCCACAGCTAACTAAACAAAAACTAAACTACAACTATTTCTATGATCTTATAATAAAGGCAATTTTACTAGGCCCATACACAAACTGATTTTGCTACCTACTAATAAAAATGAATTAAAAATTTATGTTTCATAATAAAACAACCTTTAATATTACAATTAATTACTAGATAAATATCCTGTATAACTGTGTATGTACAAGACAAATGTTAATTAAGCTACCTGATAAGTACATGAATAAAACGTAAACTTACAAATAATTTGTCATTGTTGATTACTGCAACATACTTGTGTTATTATAGTTATACTTATAAGATAAATAGAAGTAATAGTCTAAGTTTGCTCAACACATTACTTACCTACTGAAGAGGTTTTAAGCTACGCGTAAAACCTCTACGTCTTGTTCGTTCGACTCTTCGTATTTTAAATGTAAAAAACTTAGACGTTTGTCATATCGGTTGTCATATATATATACAACAATCTTATGTGCATACTAATTTATAGCTAATGGAATTAAAACAGAGAATACCTGAAGTTAAGTATTTTCATTGAATAAAACATAACACTGAAAACATAACTCATATCATAACGCATAAACTCGTATTCATATCTCCAAGATCACAACGACGTTACGCTTTCTTACAGTGGAGGCGCCACCCGACCCGATATACACCTATTTTTGATTTCAGAAAAAGAAAATTAAATAATATAATCAAACAACTATAAGGAAGCTGGAGAATGCTGAAATAGAACAGGAAAGGTAACAAATAAAGGCCCAAATACGGACACGAGAAAGAGAGAAAGAAATCACTACAACGAACACCTGGAATTTAAAAGCTAAGCAAATTTGTAACACTAACTGCCAATATGGCTACTCTTTACAACGGCTATTCGGGCCATGTTAACGACTTTTTTTTTACAATTCGAAACTATTGTTGCCATCAATATGTAAATCATGTGGCATAATCTCTCCTTTGCTCTTCTCTATTTTAATAAATCTTATGACCTTTAATCTTCGCTGCTCGTATCATCTGTATGCTGATGACTTGCAATTGTATGTGCAAAGTGAAATTGCAGAACTACCTGCTGCAATTCATCTTATGAACGAAAATTTAAATTACATTTCATCGTGGTCACAAAACTTCGGAATCTCTGTCAACCCTACTAAGTGTCAGGCCATTATTGTGGGTAGTCCGGGACTTGTTTCTAGGTTTAATGTCATGGATCTGGACCCAAATAGTGTTTGAAGGTACCACTATACCTTACTCTACTAGTGTCAAGAACTTGGGCCTAACTATGGACACTACGCTTAGCTGGTCTGTTCACATAGCTGAGGTCAGCCGTAAGGTGATTGTCTGTCTGAGAAGTCTCTACCGCTTATAATTCTTTCTCCCATTTAAGACGAAGCTTCTGCTTATGCAAACTCTTGTCATCCCTATCATAGACTACGCAGACTCTTGCTGCACTAATCTTACTGAAGCCCTTATCGACAAGCTTGAACGTCTCCTCAACAATTGCATCAGGTTCATCTTCGGCCTCCGTAAATATGACCATGTCTCCAGTTTTAGAGCACAGCTTAACTGGCTCTCCCTATCCGTCAACGTAGAGACTCTCGAATCCTTTGCATTTTACATGCTATTCTTAATAACCCCTCGTCGCCTTCTTATCTTAAAGATATGTTCCCGTTTTTATGCCAAACTCACGATCGGTCTCTCCGTTCCTCCGACAATCTCCGGCTAGGCACGCTGGCACACTGCCCCACGTACGTCTCCAAGTCATTTTCAGTAACGGCAACACGACTGTGGAACTCCCTTCCTTTGGATGTCAGGAGGGCCGAGTCGAAGGTATCATTCAAGGGGAAAGTCCGACAATTTCTTAAAGAATAGATAATTGCAAAATAATACTTATTTATTATGTGTATTATTTATGTTTATTTTTTATATATTGTATTTATTTTGTGTAAGTTTAAGTATATTTATTGAATATAAAATAATTTACAGTAATTAAAGTACGTTTATTTGTTACTATAAATATTAGTCAATTGTTACTATTTTGTTGTTTTTCTCAAAAAATATTTTCGCTGCAACCATTGCCATCTCTCTGCATGACCTAAAGGTTTGACTGGCAGAGAATGCTTTTAGCATTAAGTCCACCTTTGCACACTATGATTTGTGCAATAAAGTCTTTAAATAAATAAATAAATCAATGGTTGGCCTGAGGAAACGAAAACTAAAATAATCGCAGCTTATTTGTCTGGCGCTGCTCTTTCATTTTATAGGAGAATAACAAATAAATGTACATTAAGTTTTACGGAAATCAAGGTCAAATTTGTGTCCGAGTTTTCTGACGGAGAAGACCATATCGCGAATGGTCAACATTACTCTGACTGTTGGTGTTACACTATGGAGAGAGTACAGTCGTCAAGCCCAGAGAGCGAGTGGACTGTAATTTAAATTTAACACTAGGCACTGACTGTTCCCCAGTAAAACACTGCACTTATACTGACACACATTAATTTATTAATACTTTTACTATTTTCACAATTCACTGGTAATTACTGGTACTTCACTTTTCACTAGTAGCTGTATTCACTATTAAACCGTAGGAAGGAATGAACGTACTGCATACAAATTCGGCTCTATTCTTGTATGATTTTCTGCGTTCAATTAGCGACTAAAGCGATCCATTATTATCTCTAATTATTGAGCACGAAGTTTGCACACGGCACTACTATGTTCATTTCTTTCTTACATATATTGCTATCCTATTTAATTTTTCTTAACAATTTTCGTATTCGTTCTTACTTATACATTTTTCTCTTTCTTTAAGTCTAGTAGAAAATAAACGACAATATTAAAGCTTAATGAAATCATATGAAACTTCTTTTGGTCTTGTGGCTGTCGTTAACATTCTCCCCCCGGCGAAGGTGTACCGTAGCCTCCTCCGGTAGACAGCCTCTCGTTGGTGCAGCGCGTCCCTTCCCTCTGGTCCGGGGAAGGTGCGGATGTAGATATCACGATGATTTTTGAGGTGGGTCTTTTGAAGGTCCCACCTTTGGTTAGCACATCTACAATGCGCGTGACACCGTCAGGTCCTGGAAAGGTCCTGGTGACAGTGCCTCTGGGCCACATGTTCCGTGGTAGTTGTGGATCAGCGATGATGACCAGATCGCCTGTTCTGACGGCAACCTGGCGTTCGTGACGGTCAAGGCGTGGCACCAGTGTGGGTAGGTACTCGCGCATCCACCGCTGCCAGAAGCTGTCCGCAAGTGCCATTGCTGCTCTCCAAGTCCGCCGGTCCGCTTCTTTGCAGGCTCCGGTGTGTGGTAGTCCGGTTGATGATCCCAGAAGAAAGTGGTTGGGCGTCAGCGCTTCTGGGTCTTCTGGATCCACGGAGACATGGGTCAATGGTCTTGAGTTAATTGAGTATTCAGCTTCGGTCAGCAGAGTGGTCAGGGTCTCTTCTTTCGGCGCTTTCTCCTTTAACGTCGCGGTAAGCGCGTTCTTGACCGAACGCACTAGCCTTTCCCATGCGCCTCCCTGGTTCGGAGCTCCTGGGGCTATGAATTTCCACTCGGTGTCGTAGTTCATCGCCAGTCTTGATAGTTCTGGTAGCCATTCGGCATAAGCTTTCTTTAGTTCTATGTCTGCGCCTCTGAAGTTTGTTCCATTATCGCTGTACAGCGTCTTGGGCCATCCTCTTCTGGCAGCCATTCTTCTGAGAGCCATGATGGCAGAGTCAGTACTTAAGGAAGCGACTGACTCTAAATGGATGGCTCTTGTTGTCAGGCAGGTGAAAAGAGCACACCATCTTTTTTCTCGTCGTCTGCCTATCGTCACTGTGATGGGGCCGAAGTAGTCTACTCCGCAAAAGCTGAACGGTCTGTGGTATGACTGCAGGCGTTCAATCGGTAGATCTCCGATTGGTGGGTTTCTTGGCTTCGTCTTTCTTAGTTGACACATCTGGCAGTCGGCGGCTACTTTCTTCACTGTAGGCCGCAATCGTGTCACCCAGAACTTTTGTCGAACGTCGTTGACTATTCTCTCGGTGTTCGCATGGCCAGCTCTTCGGTGTTCTCGCCCGATGAGTAGTCTTGTGAATGGATGGCGCCCATCCAGCAGTATGGGTCGCTTTGCTGTATCAGGTACCGCTGCCTTGTTCGCGCGCCCATTGAGCTTTAGGAGTCCATCTTCCCATAGTAGGTCAAAGCGATGAAGAGGGCTTGATCGGGGCACGATGATGCCTCTCTTCGTGCAGTCTATTTCGTGAGGAAACGAGTCTTGCTGTGTTCGTCGCAGCCAGAGATTCGTTGCCTTCTTGATGTGTTCATGGCTGAGCGTAGTCTTCTGTTTGCGGCAAAGATCTACGAACTGTAATATTCTTGCCGTTGCTCCAATCAACCGATCGTATGAGGAGAATCGGCTGATGTCAGGCAGTGCTGCATCTTCTTTTTTCCGTTCTTCAGTGATGACATGTAGTAGTTCCGTGGTAATGTCATCGCTGCTATCTTCTTGGCGTGGCCAGTCACGTTTAGGCTTCTCCAAAAATGACGACATTCCAAACCATGGATCATTTTCGGACGTTGGCACGTAGCCTGTTCGCGTTGCTACGTCAGCTATGTTCTGGTGAGTCGGCACCCACCGCCAGTCTGCTGGCTTCGTTTCTTCTGTGATCTCGCCGAGCCGGTGAGCTACAAAGGGCGTGTAGCGTCGACTCCCGTTCCTCAGCCAATGTAAGACTGTTTGCGAGTCACTCCAGTAGACCGTGTCATCGATGCGAAGTCTGTGTTCTTGTTTGATGGCCTTCGCTAACCTCGTTCCAATTAATGCTGCTTGTAGCTCTAGCCTGGGAATGGTTTGTGCTTTGAGCGGGGTGACCTTCGCGCGTTCTGCCACCAGCACAACTTCCACTTCCTTGTTGCTGTAGGTGAGCCTCCAGTATGCAGCCGTTGCGTATGCTTCTTCGCTTGCGTCACAGAAGATGTGCAATTCTCGACGTTGCACTTCTCTCCCCCCGTTGTAGCTTCGGGGAAGCTGCAGCTTCTTGATGTTTTTTAAGTTTGCGATCCAACCGTCGAATTCGTTGGCGATGTCTTCAGGAATCGGTTCGTCCCATCCAGTCTTGAGGCGCCATAATTTCTGAAGAGTGATCTTCGCTGCAATGGTGTAGCAGCTCAGAAGTCCCAGCGGGTCGTAAATGCTCATTACCGTTGACAGGGCTTCTCGTTTCGTGGGGGCTCGTTCTCTTGACTTCACGGCTTCTGAGACTCGAATCAGCGAAGTGTTGAAGCTCAGCTTGTCGGTCTTCGGGTTCCATAGAAGTCCCAAGGTCTTCTCTTGTCCTCCTAGTGGTGTTGTTCCCGCTTTTGCTCGTCTGTCCTTTGGTGTGACCTCTAGCAGCTCCTCGTTGTTGCTGCTCCAACCTCGAAGATGGAAATCGGCTTTCTTGTGTACCTCGTCGACTTGCACGATGATTCGTTTGGCGCTCTCCAGGTCGTTGAAGCTATCCACGTAGTCATCCATGTAGTGGGCTTCCATGATCGGTAGAACGGCTTCAGGGTGTGTCTTCGCGTGCTGAAGTGCGTTCTTGTTCCGGACGCTGTGTGCCAGGAACGGAGAGCTTGATGCGCCAAATATCATTGAAGTCATCTTCATCTTCACTGGTTTGTCTGTTGATTGTTCCCTCCATAGGAACATCTGCGCAGGTTGATCTTCCTTTTTTATCTTCACACGCAGAAACATTTCTTCTATGTCTGCTGTTATCGCGTAGGCGCCTTCTCGGAACCGGAACAGTATGGTCTGCAAAGACTGCAGAAGGTCCGGCCCCTCCAGCAGGCAATCATTCAGACAGACTCCGTTCGCCTTGGCTGCTGCGTCGAAGACAAGCCTGATCTTTCCTGGCTCGTTCGGGTTCTTCACTGCGAAGTGTGGTAAGTACCACGCTACTGAACTGTCTTCTTCTTCGCCACTACACTGCTCGGCGTATCCCTTCTTTAGCAGGTTCTCCACTTGCTCGTGGTACTGCTTCTTCTCTTCGGGACGACGTTCTAAGCTGGACTCAAGTGTCTTCAGCCTCTTCAAGGCAGCGTTGTAGCTGTTTGGTAGCTTCATGCCTTCGCTCTTCCACGGTAGACTTACTTCGAATCTTCCGTTTTTGTTTACCGCGGTTTCTTCGAAGATCTTCATGGCTCGTAGGTCATCTTCTTTCGTGAATTCATTCTTCATAGATATCCCTAGCGAGTCGACGCGAAAGTGATGTTCGACCAGATCTTCGATCTTCTCATCTAGTTTGATGTGCAAGATCTTCTCTGTATCTTGACAGCTTTTAGGTACTCTTCCGTGGATCACCCATCCTAGTAAGGTCTTGGAGGCTGCCGGCTGATACGGCTTGCCCGCTCGCAGCTCCCTCGTGATGATCAACGGCCAGTTGTCAGTTCCTATGAGGACTCGTGGCTTGGCGTTCTGGTAGGCTAGGCTTGAGATATCCAGTCCTCGCAGGTGTTCCAGTTGTAGTGCCTCCTTTGGCAACGACTGCGTCGATAGGTCCAGACCTGCCATCGTTCGGAATGTGATGACAGAGCTGTGTCCGCTGACGTCATCTCCCATGATCTTGACGCGGACGGTTCTGCTGTTCATGCTCGTGACTTCTTTGTCTATGCTTCTTAGTTTTAGACAAGTACTGGGTCCGCTAGCTCCAACTTCGTTCGCGAGGTCTTCGTCGATTAGAGAGATCGTGGCCCCTTCATCAAAGAGCGCGTATGTTCGCTGCGCCCCCCGCTGGCCGCTGATGATGATCGGACATATCTTCAGCTTCACGTCACTCCCTCCAGGTGTAGCTGTGGCCATTGCGACCTCTGCTTGGTTCGTAGTCACCTGTTCGACTTCCTCTTTGGCCGGGACTTCAGCATGTAGGGTGGCGTGGTGAGGACGTTTGCAGCCCTTTACGCCGCAGAGCTTCTGTTTACAGTTCATTCTTCTGTGCCTGCTGTTGATGCACCGGAAACAGAGTTTTGCGTTCTTCACTGCCTCCCACCGCTCCGACACCGACAGCTCCTTGTACTTCGGGCACGCAGGTAGCTTGTGTTCACTGTTGCACACTATGCAGACGCTGGCTTCGGGCTTCTGATTGTCTTCTGGCCTGCCGCTCGTCTCCGTTACAGTGAATACTTTTCTCTTTTGTTCGATCTTCGTGTTCTTGATCGGGACGTCTTTTCTAGCACCACTGTAACTGTGTTTTAATGCACGGTCAGCTTGCTGCATTAAAAATTCGGAAAGCCTTACGATTTGAGTCGTATTTCTCGGCTGCTCCTCGGCGAAGTCACACCACCTTGATTTGATGTGTGGGCTCAGCTTCTCTAATACTTCACGCACTAGCAATGGGTTATACAGATATGCTGGATCCACGTTGCCAAGAGTTGCCACGATGTTCTGGACTTTGATGGCGAAGGAATTTAATTCACTTGCAGTACTTCCCATCTTGGGCAGCTTCTTAAGTTCTTCGTATGCCATATCTATGATCATCTCTGGGCGTCCAAAGCATTGCTGTAACGTCTTCATTACTCGATCTGGGTGCGTTGCGCTGCTAAGTAGTGGCGTTACCACTTCCTTTGCTTCACCTCTGAGAGCGTTGCGTAGTCGGGCCAAGTTTTCGTATGGAGTGAACTTATACAGCCTTGTTGATTCCTCCATTGCAGTAGCGAAGTGTATCCACTCCAGTGGTGATCCGGAGAACAGCGGTAGATCCGTAACTTGCCGCGGTGGTGGTCGCGACGCCATCATCTGTGACAGCGTGTCTGCCAGCTGTTCAATACCTCGTCCCTTCGGGGTTGACGATCTCTTCCTTTCTGCGCGTGGTCTGGGTTGGACCGGTCCCGGCGTCCAAAATCTTGCCCTTCGGGTCACAGGCGTCTCTTCGTTGCTGGGTTCCGGTGGAGCCTCCAGGCGCTCCCCCCGTTCGGCATCCACGTTTGGCGCAGACTTGTCCAGCCACTCGTTTACTTTTTCTATTTCTTGCATCTGTTCCTGGTCACTGTCGTCATCCAACTCTGCTAGGTCTGCCGTGAGCTTCTTTTTTACCATCTCGGCCTCAAGCTCAAGCTCCTTGCGTCTGATGGCTGCGAGCCGTTCCTCTGCCTCGAACCGTAGCCGTGCTACAGCGCTAGCAGTGGATCTGGTGGAGCGTGCTCTGGCGTGCTGCGTCCTGCTCGTTGCGGCGGTCTCGACATGTCCCATGTTCACGTCGAACGCTGAGTGCGTACCCAACACAGCGGCGCCACGTTCGTTAGGCTGGGCGGCCGTATGCTGTTCCGCTTCCAAGCGGCTCCTCGTCGACGGGGACGGCGACCGGGGCGGTTCCGGTAACACACGTTCGGAACGTTCGGCCATGACTTGGCTTCGCGTATACACCATTTAAACACTTATCAGAGTCAATTAGCAGAGTCAAACGTCTATTTGCAAATCACAATTAACACAGACAGAGTTCATCCACAGTTCAGGAATCAAAGTTCAGATCAGATGCACTTAACACGAAATAACACAGTAATCACTTGTAGAAATAATAAAAGTACTTACAATTTATAGTCCAAAATAAGTGTGTCCATATTGCACTAAGTCATAAACACTAATTTCACAGCACAGAGTCCACTGGTGCGTACTTTCGATCCGTCTCCGATAGGACCAACGATGTTGGTGTTACACTATGGAGAGAGTACAGTCGTCAAGCCCAGAGAGCGAGTGGACTGTAATTTAAATTTAACACTAGGCACTGACTGTTCCCCAGTAAAACACTGCACTTATACTGACACACATTAATTTATTAATACTTTTACTATTTTCACAATTCACTGGTAATTACTGGTACTTCACTTTTCACTAGTAGCTGTATTCACTATTAAACCGTAGGAAGGAATGAACGTACTGCATACAAATTCGGCTCTATTCTTGTATGATTTTCTGCGTTCAATTAGCGACTAAAGCGATCCATTATTATCTCTAATTATTGAGCACGAAGTTTGCACACGGCACTACTATGTTCATTTCTTTCTTACATATATTGCTATCCTATTTAATTTTTCTTAACAATTTTCGTATTCGTTCTTACTTATACATTTTTCTCTTTCTTTAAGTCTAGTAGAAAATAAACGACAATATTAAAGCTTAATGAAATCATATGAAACTTCTTTTGGTCTTGTGGCTGTCGTTAACACTGACCCTCCCACTACGAGAGGTCAACAGGACTCTGACCCTCCCACTACAAGAGGTCAACAGTACTCTGACCCTCCCACTACAAGAGGTCCACAGCACTCCGAGTCTCCCATTACAAGAGGACAACAGCACTCTGACCCTCCGGTTATGAGAGGACAACCTCAGAGAGGACAATTCAATCGGAACTCAAACAAACGAGATATAATTTAAGAAGTAACCCGAATCGTATGGATGACTACCCAAACTACAATCGCCGTCAATGAGCCGGGCTGCATTGGCGATAGAAAGTTTTCAATGCCCGAAGCAACATGAAGATTTATCCCAATGGTAAGTTCTCAAGGTCCAGATAAGACGGAAGATTCTTTCCAAAGTTTGAAGATGGTCGTGAATGATATCGAAGTGTCAGGACTTATACTCTTACGGTAATGAAGGTGGCGGTGTGTGTGGTATGCCTGGTGGTGTGTGTGGTATGGCTGGTGGTGTGTGTGGTATGGCTGATTGCGTATGTGGTAATAGTATGGTTGATAGCGAGTGTAGTTTAAGTGGTTGTGTGCGAGTTATGGTTGATATTATAGAGGGTTTGGGTGATGGTGTGGGTGATGGCGTAGGTGGTATAGGTGAAGAATTGAAGGACCAGGTAGGGGAAGCTGGAGCAGCATTTATCATCACAGAATTTCTATTAAGATTGCCATTTTCACCTTCAAACAGTATGTCGTTTATAAATTTCTCGGCAAGTCTTTGTTGCTGTCTTGACATACGTTGTAATTTAAAAGCCCAGTTTTTCGCCATTATTTGAAATTCACTCTTCGGTGTTTTAAAATGTGCCTTAGCTAACAACATCAACTCAGTTTGCAAATCTTTTTTCTTTTTTTTTGATGCTGGTGGTGCTGTCGATTGTTGTGATGTCTCTGGTTGTGTAGAAGTCCCTGGTAGTGTAGAAGTCCCTGATTGTGTAGCAGTCCCTGGTAGTGTAGAAGTCCCTGATTGTGTATCAGTCCCTGGTTGTGTTAAAATATCTGACTGTGTAGCAGATTCTGGTTGTGCTGATGATTCCTGAAACAAAAATTAAATTATGAGTAATATAAAATAATAAAAATTACTGTGTAGTCAAAATTGTGTTACATTAAAATGTTAATGAATAGGTATATTATAATAATTATCATTTTTCATGTGTATGTTTTTTTTTGTTACAGCTACCCAAAACAGAAAATGATTGGAAAAAACTAGCCAACGCATTTGGCAATAGATGGAATTTTTTCAATTGTATTGGAGCAGTGGATGGGAAACATGTGTTAATTGAAAAGCCTCAGGATTCCGGTTCTTTATACTACAATTACAAAGGAACATTTAGCATAGTGCTAATGGCCATAGCTAACGCAAACTATGAATTTATAATGGTTGATGTTGGAACTAATGGAAGAGTATCTGATGGAGGAGTGATTAAAAATACAAAATTTTGGGATCTGTTTGAAAAGAAGCAACTGCAAATTCCACCGCCTGAAAAATTACCAAATTCAGAAAAAAAATGCCTTTTGTTTTCGTAGGGGATGAAGCGTTTCAGCTGCTCCCAAATTTTATGAAACCATATCACAAGAATATTCTCAATGACGACCGAAGACGATTTAACTACCGCTTATCTCGTGCGCGTCGTATAGTGGAAAATGTATTTGGGATTCTTGTATCACGGTCCAAGATTTTTAAAAAACCTATTAACCTTTCACCCAATAAAGCAAAAACTATAGTGATGGCATGTTGTCATTTGCACAATTTGCTCGTGAAACAGAGGCAATACATTCGCCATGGAGATGTAGATGTCGAAGATTGTGCTAGTGGTACTATAACACCAGGCACATGGAGAAATGACCCAAACCAATTGCTAAGCATTGAACGAAGTCGAGCAGGAAATTCTGCACTGCAAGCAAAACAAGTTCGAGACGATTTTTGCCAGTACTTTAATACAGTTGGAGCAGTGCCATGGCAAGACAAGTGCTTGCAATGATATGTGTTGATTATGAAAATTTTATATGTATACCTACTAAGTAATTACAAATACTATATTAAACTAAGTAAAAACAAAGTTTTCATTTTATTTTTAGTCTAGTACCTACTCAATGAGCACTTAAGCACTTATTAAAAAATAACACTGCTTACCTCGCTTCCAGTTGTGCCAATTCCTGATTCCGGTTCCATCTGATCCTCTAAAAACTGCAATTCCTTAAAATACCATAGGCTAGGCACATATAGATCATCTGTGGAGGAGCCAGAAACCCTAGACTTTTTAACTTTTTTATTCTCACGATTAAAAGTCGTACGCAGAATATTTATTTTCTTCTTAACATCCTCTTCGGTAATTTGTGGACGACAAACTTTTAATACTTGAACCATTTTCTTCAAAGCCAGGTCTCTTTTATGTTTATCCTTATATTCGTTGGATTTTACTTTCCACAGTTGTGGTAAATCTCTAAATAAAGATATGAAGTACTGTTGAAACTCCTTGTCACTCAACTCAGCCATTTTGATTTTGTTGTATACGAATATAACCTTAGACGAACGTACAACCTGTCTCAGCGGCGGTCGCACGAAAATGGCGAGTTTGTTTGACAAACATGACCGTACACCTTCAAACATGTTTGACAAGCATGCCGTCAATCAAATATTTCAAATAAACAGCCAAACACGTAGTTTGCTTGACAAACACGTCAAACATATCCGCAGACTGTCAAATAATTTGCCAAACACGTAAAATTTGACAAATTATTAGAACATCTACAGGCTGCTTAACAATGTCATGTCAGTTGTGTTATCAAACAATTTCATTGTAAATTATAATTTTCTTTTAATTTTATTCAATTATGTAGGTAAATATTTAATATAATTATTATGGAAATAAGTTAATGTAAATATAGGGTGAGTTATTGTGTTTTAGTGTTAATTGCATTGTAGATAGATTCAATTTCTAATACTTGTTTTTGTTCTAGCTAATACTTCCTAACAATGTTGTTATTGATACATCGTTAGGGATCCAAGCTGTGATGAGAGGGGTTCACGGCTACCAGTCATCACCCAACAACAAACAAGGATGTAGGGAAGATTTAGGCGTGTTGTTTTTGGGGTAATTTTATATAAATAATGAGATATTTAATAAAGATAAGGAGGTAGTTAGGTTAGTAAGCTTAGTGGTTATTTATGTATAAGCCCTTTGTATTCGCATAGCGATTGGGTGGTGTCTGTGTTGGATACTTTACACAATAAATGATTGCAAGGTTTGGGAGATTTTAGCAAAGAGATGAACGGTTACTGTATTTTCAGTTGTAAGAAATGAGGGGGAAGAGTCTAGTGAGGGAATTTTTCATCACACGTCTTGCATACTCAAACGGTTGGATGTGTTATCGGATTTTCTGGTTTATATTTAATATCAAGTCTGACTGGTTGATTTATTCAGTATAGTGTTAGGTAGGTAGTAAAATGTTTCTAAATCATTGAAATGTCTGATTTGGTTTAATATGTAGACAGCAATGTTAATTATGTGGTGTGATTTTTATGTGGGTTTTCTCATGCTGAAGTTTGAACGATTTTTCTATTTTCATTTCGTTCTTACTAGTTGCTAGTGGCAACCTTAAGAGACATTGCTGTGTTGCAAATGATTTTCCCACATAGGTAGGTTTTATAAGTTATTGATAGGTAAATTTCTCAGCTGTGCTTTAAAATTTTACCGACCGGGGGGGATGTAGAGGTTTCAAGCTACGCGTAAAACCTCTACGTCTTGTTCGTTCGACTCTTCGTATTTTAAATGTAAAAAACTTAGACGTTTGTCATATCGATTGTCATATATATACAATTGTTATATTCCTACGATATCAGATCTTTGTGTGTCAAGGAGAAAATAATATTGTACGAACAATCTTATGTGCATACCAATTTATAGCTAATGGAATTAGAACAGAGAATACCTGAAGTTAAGTATTTTCATTGATAAAACATAACACAGAAAACATAACTCATATCATAACGCATAAACTCGTATAAATATCTCCAAGATCACAACGACGTTACGCTTTTTTACACTACTAAGTAAACTAAACATAAAAAAAATCATTTCTTTACACACATTTATGTAATAAATAACTACGAGTATGTGCTCTAACGCAACATATAAATATTACATTTCTATCCAATAATTTGTACTAATTAATCGTTGACTACCTTCGTTGTATGTATGTACCTAAATTAATAAAACTGTGTATGTAATTATTATGTTAATAATTATTTCAAACGACAGATAGCAATGTCGCTATCATATTATTTTGACTATTCAGCCAAGAACTTGGCTACCAAATCTGCTTTTATTGAGCAGATTATTGACATGAATATTCAACCATTGGATTAAGTTCCAATAACAAACAATCATTTAAATTAGTAGATCAGACAATAGAGGATAACTCTTGCTTATCAGAAATTGTAGAATCAAATCAATTAAATATAGTAAATCAAAATATTCAAGGCTTTTCTGGAAAAGATTTGGAAATTGAATTGTTTTTATATAAAATGAATATTCATGTTTTCTGCATAACTGAGCACGGGCTCAAGCAGCATGAACTGATGTTATCGATAGATAATTATAATCTTATTAGTTCGTTCACTAGGGAGACTGCCATTCGCGGCGGGACACTTATATTAATTAATAATAAACTAAAATGTAAAGAGCGAAAAGACATAGTGTTATAACAAAAAAGATAAACACATGTTGAACGCGTGATTAAAAATTCTTCTATTACAAAATCGTGTTTAAGCATTGGTTAAAGTTAGACATGTTTTAAGCCTTGTTTAAAACTTAACACTTGCTGATGTTTGTTTAACGCGCGTCTAACCTCAAATTTGTTACGTTTTGCGAGTTTAGTTGTGTTGGAAATTTGATACAAAATTCATTAATATGGATATAAACCTTTTAGATAATATTGATATAGAAGATTTAGATTACTTGGGAAGCTTTCGAGACACCCAAATAAATAGAACACGAATTAATCCTTTTCAGTATTACGATGAGCTTAGTTTCAAAAGAAAATACAGGTTTAATAAATCTTTTGCGAACAAAATATTTCACATTATAAAAGACGATCTTCCACGTGATCCTCGAGGTGGAACTGTAGATCCACAAATACAAGTGACATGTGCTCTGTGGTGTTGGGCCCGTCATCAGGTAAGCTTGCGCCCAATTTGTTATTTTACAACTAAATATATTTTAATTTTGACTTGTCTGTATTTAAATTTTTTTTGCATTTTATTTTCTGATTTCTAAATGTTATTCATGTTTTTATTTATTTTTATTTCTAATTTTGTATACTTACAATTATATGTCATATATGTTATCTTAAGATTGGTCTATGCCTGATAATAAGAAAATGTTTTATTTATATTATAGATTCAAGATGATAGTGGTGACTTGCATGGCATATCACAACCAACTGTCAGCAAAATATGCAAGAACGTTGCAGAAGCACTAGCTAAAAGAGCTCACTCTTTCATTGATATGCCATGCTCTTTGGAAGAACAAACAGAGGAAATAAGAAATTTTAGAGGTATCTGCAACTTCCCAACAGTTAGTGGAGCAATAGACTGCACACATGTAAAGATAAAAAAAGTCTCAGGTGACCATAGTGAAGCATATGTCAATAGAAAGGGTTACTACTCTTTGAATGTCCAAGTAGTCTGTGATCAAATCTCAAGATAAGGGATATTGTCGCCAGATGGAGAGGAAGTGTCCACGATTCACGCATTTTCAATGAAAGTGCAATAAAACAGAGGTTAGAAAATTCAGAATTCCATGGCAGACTATTGGGAGATAGCGGGTATGCCTGTACTCCATATCTTTTCACACCATTGCTTAATCCAAGCAATGAGAAAGAAGAGGCTTACAACAGAGCACACATTAGAACCAGGAATACAGTTGAACGATGCTTTGGCTTATGGAAGCAACGGTTCAGGTGTCTCTTAAGAGGTATGCATACCAAACTGAGCACAGCCAAAACTACTATTGTAGCATTGGCAGTACTTCATAATATTGCAATAGACATGAATGAGCGTATACATATTGTACGTTATGTTCGACGCCATAGGCGACGAGTACAACGCCCTACAGATACAATAAGAGGAGCAATAATAAGAAGAAATTTTATCAACCAAAATTTTTAATAATATAAACTTAAAATAATTCCTTAAATATATCCTATTCTAAACTTTTTTTAATTACTTTTATTTCGAACTCCTTCTTCTCTTTTTCTAATAATAATATATCTATTTCTAATTTATGCCGTAACTGCTGATGACACAGTTCTTGTCTATGAATTTTCATTTTCAATTTATGTTCCTCCTCTAAACACTCCGTCATACGTTTTTTTAAAACAATGTTACTAGAGGTAATGATTCCTTTGTGGCTGGTTCTGAAAAATCAATAATAATAATTGATTAGTAGTAGTAGTAGATATGAACTTCATGTTTATTTTACAGTTCAATAACCTCGTAAGACCCAAGTTTCCAGACACAATAGAAAATCATTTGTGTCTGGCCCAAAAGGGGACATTGGGTCTTACGAGGTTAATCAATAAAGTTTTGCCTAACAATAAAATTAATTGAGATCAAAATCGACATGAAGTCATATCCATATAAGTTACCGGTAAGCTCACAGGTTATTCTATCAGACACTAAGATACTTACTCAGTTTTTTGAGGCTTAGGCCTTCCAGCGTTAGTTTTGATTTTGGGGCGATTTATTTCTTTTTTGTTTTCCTGTTCTATATGCACCTGTAGATAAAAATAAAAAAAATCAGAAGTAGTATTAGAATTTAGATTGTAATAACTTTCATTGAATTTAAAGTTTACCTCGTCATTAAATACATCAGCAACTGTAACCACTTCATTCACGAATGAACCTTCTGCTTCATTCACAATATCCTGCAAAAATAACATCAGTTTAAAAATAAATATCTACTAGAAAAACTTAAATTTACATCCTGTCATCATCATTCTTACCTCATTTATTTCAATATCATATATTGTATCATTGTGCGCCTCACATTCCATTTCAATTGGTTTGTCCTATAAATAAATATGTATTATTAATTATTATTAATATTACATGATCACATGGAAATTGCACTACCGAACAGAGCTAGCTTAGATTATAGCTGAATCGTTTGTACACATTAATCATTAGTACACAAACACATGAGTAAACTAAGTAACTAAGATACTGATGTCTTTATCAACATGAGCTGCATATTGGGTAGGTAGTATTTATGATTATAAGTTAGTGAATATCATTAACTTACTGCATTTTCATAAACTCCATCGCTGTCAAACTTATTTTCTTCAATAATAAAATCAGTTGGGCATAACTCCTTAACCGTTAAATCATCTGGAGAAGGAGACGGTGGTCTATGTCCCCCTCCAGTGACTCGTACAGCCCTTTTGTGTTCTGACACATTTTTTTTGGCCGATAGTTTTATTCTCCGCCAGAAACCTTTGATTTGAGCTATGTCTCTGTGTTTCCCAGTTAGTTCCTGTAATCTGTAAATATGTAAAATTAAGCATATTAACTGTCAATAAGTATGTGACTGCCAAAGAGTCGACATGGATACACATAATGAACATACTTATTTCGCACGTTCAGCCATTCCAAATTCTTTTTTTTATTGGTGTTTGTGTCTGTTTGTTTGTTTTCTATAATCGCCGCTGAATGTCGCATTATTTCCAAAAACAGGTCCTGAAACAAATTAAAGATAAGTCAGATAATAAGTTAGGAAATCAACACATGCATGACCCATCGGCGGCGGCTGCGTGGTAATTCTGGCGTACTTATGCAGCATAAAAAGATATTTACCTTTTCTTCTTGTGTAAAATTTTCCCCACGTTGGCGACTCTTATTTTCATCTTTTCCGATATTCATTTTAACCCTCTCGCCCTTACTCTCCCCATATGGGGTTCATTTTCACATTCGCAGATTCCGTAGCGTCTTACTGTCCCCATATCGGGTTCTCAGTACTGTTACCGTCACGTATTACTCTCCCCATATGGGGATCGGTTGAGTAGTCGATTTTAAATCGATGATTTAGTCATGTGGTGCGGACAATTGAATACTGGGAAGTCTTTAACATTTAGACGGTAAAATGAGCAATCCATAGATACCAAAAAGTTGGGTGTTCCGACTAGTTTTTAGAAGGTGGGTCTTGTGAATAGACCCCATGTACTAAAATGTAGTCATTACGATTTTTATTTATCCTGTATTTATAAAATTTGTTCCATGGTGATAAGTTATCTTTTTTATATGAAATATATTATGTTTCAGCTTTATTTCGAGGTATTTGAAGGTATAATTGAAAATTTATAACGTAAAAATTTTATTATAAATACGATGAGTCATGTTTTTTCCCGCGCTACCTTCTTTATCGCCTCAGTATTAATGAATTATTTCAGTAACGTAATATTTAGTAAAACAGTGTGATAGCTAATACAATAAACAACAAATCCTCTTTTACAAAATGATGATAACTCATTCCTACCGCGAGATATTTATATTTTTGTAAATTGCGCGGCCCGCCCGATGGCGGGCGCTTGGTACCAGACAGAGTCGAGGCCACGCGCGCGTTTGTCTTACGACAGCGGCGCGCATTTCTCGCGCTTCTCGAAGCAGATTGACAGAAATGAAAACTAAGAAAATAGACTTCACAACAACTCGTAGAACGGCGAACGCGGTGGACTGAGTAAAAGTGCAGTGACACTGACAGCCAAGCAATATGACACTTTTGACAGCTGACAACCATAACGTTCCGTTAGCTCTGATCATTTAATTATGATTTCTTTTAATTTGCCTTAATTCCGTATAATATAATGAAATGAGAGAAAATCAATAAAATTAGACAAAATTATAATTAAAACAAGTGGTAATCAGTCAGTTTTGTGCATGAAATTTGTAATCAGTTCGTACGCAATTTGCATAGAATGGGACGTGTATGAATGAACGAAAGCCAGTTGAACGAACGTATTGTAATGTTGCCATAGTTAAAAAGATTAAACTAGTTTTAGTTAGACATAGCTTAAACACGGTTTTGTAATAGAGAACGTTAAACATCAATCTAAACAGGGTTTATATCTTTAGACAGTGTTTACCAAAACACGTGTTTAACCAATGTTTAATATCTTGTTTGTAATAACAATGATAGTGTCTCTCACTATTGAGCGAACAATTGAGATATCGTGTGCGAAGCTGGACGACTACATTATTGTCTGTGTTTTTAGACGCCCAAGTGGAAACTTTAAATAATTTGAATCTGTAATGGAAATGTGTTAAACAAAATATGTAAAACTACAAAGAAAGTAGTTGTATGTGGAGATTTCAATGTGGACATTATAGATATTACGGAGGAACATCGCGTTCGGTTTTTGAGCATTTTCAAATCATTTGACCTCACTCCGGTTTTTTTCTGAGCCCACTAGAGTAATTCCTACAACAGCTACTTGCTTAGATAATATTCTCTGCAACTGTAAAATCATCAAACAATCTATTATTAATTTTGTAAAATCGGATCATTGCGTTCAGATAGTTACACTACAGAACCGTTTTATTCCACCCCGTCTAGAAATGAAATGCAGGCCAGTCACTGCATCTCGTAATTAAAGGACAAATTTAAAAACCTTGTGAGTGATAAAATACCGTTTATACCTTTTGATAATAATAATGCTAGTGACTTGTATGAACAATTATTTTAGGTAGTTATAACACAATTTGATATTACTTTCCCTCAAAAGAAAATAGTTATTTTAAGGGCGGGGTATTTGCCCCTAGTTGTATGCAGAAGCTGTATGGATGAAATGATAACACGCAAGATCGGTAATAAAATACGCGCGAGCCGATAGGTACAGCGGGCGGGCGAGCGGCGTGCGCTCCGCGTAGTAGCTATGTTCGGACTGACTCAACGAATGCACGCGCTCGGGATCGTTCGCCGAGCGGCTCCAGTATTGTGCTGCCGCTGTGACGCGCAGCTCGGACTGCCGTAAGCGGCGACTCCATTACGTCGCGCCGCGATAGCTACGCGCGCGCGATATAATGTCATAATGTAATATCAACTTGGTGGCTACGCGTAAGTTAGTTTGTAAGTGTAGTTGTAATAAGTAAGTAAATGTATTATAATAAGTAGGTTAATTCTTATGTAAATAGTGTAATTAAATGTTTTGTATGTAAAGATGTTATGAGAACTTTATATTACGAGCTATGTTTATTATACCTAAATAATTCTAACTAAGTAAATTGTAAGGAGTAGCCCACATCTTACCCTCCCAGAGACCGTCACTACGGGCGATAATAATCCGGGAAGCGGACAAGTCTGCCGGATCGAGTAGTTTTAAGTTCTGGCGAGTGGGTTACTCTCGATTCTGTATTAGAAGGAGAAATAATTATGTTGTCTTCTCGTGGAAGTGGTTTATTGATTGGCACGGTATTTTCTGGTGACAGTATATAGGCCGGTTTAAGCCTATCAATAGATACTGTTACTGTCTTACCCTTAACATCTAATTTGAACGTTTTATGGCCTCTGTCTAAAACTTTATATGGCCCTGTATATGCAGGTTGTAAAGTACCCCGAACAGTATCGTCACGTAAAAATACGTGGGAACAAGTAGATAAATCTTTAAAGACAAATACTTTTCGGAACTATGACGAGAGGCTGGGCAAGGTCTAAGTTTGTGAGCAAAAGATTTGAGTCTCGCAATAAATTCGGTCATATCGGTAGTACCGCTTGAGATCGGTTTTGAAAAAATCTCCCGGAAGCCGTAAGGGCTGTTAGCTGCTGTTTGCTGAAGACCATAAAGGAGTTCAGCTGGTGAGCTTTGTAGATCTTCCTTCAGGGTACTGCGCATACCTAATAGAACTAACGGTAGCGATTCCGTCCAGTTACTTTTAGCGTGACAGACTATGGCGGCCTTTAACTGTCTGTGAAAACGTTCGACGAGGCCGTTACAAGCAGGATGATACGCTGTAGTTCTACGGTGCTGGAATCCGATACGTTTTGACAGGGAGCTAAATAACGCCGACTCAAACTGCCTGCCACGGTCTGTGACAATGATCGTTGGGCAACCGAAGCGTGCAATCCAAACTTCAATAAATGCTTTTGCTACAGTCTCCGCAGTAATGTCGGCTATGCGTATCGCTTCAGGCCATCGTGAAAAACGATCGACTGCCGTGAGGCAATACCGGTAACCGTTCGATACAGATAATGGACCTATGAGGTCTATATGTACGTGCTTAAATCTGGCGCGTGGTAGGTCGAATGTGCCCAATGGTGTGGAAACATGTCGACTTACCTTTGCGTGTTGGCAATTTAGACAAGCTCGAGCCCAACCCCTACAATCTTTACGGATACTAGGCCAGACGTACCTTTGGGCTACGAGCTTGGCGGAGGCGTTGGGTCCCGGGTGGCTTAACGAATGTAAGGAATCAAAAATTTGACGGCGCAACATTTTTGGTACGAATGGCCTGAGAGTCGGTGTGCTCGTGTCACAATAGAGCTCATGGCGACCGCCAGGTATATTCACTTTCTCCAAATGGAGTGAAGTACCGCCGTTTATAATACTTTGAAGCTCGCCGTCGACGTCTTGAGCCTTGGCGAGAGAATCATGGTCTACAGGGGCTTCCAACTCTTCGATACGCGAAAGGGTATCCGCGACCACGTTATCATTGCCAGAAATGTGCTGTATATCAGTGGAAAATTGCGAGATAAATTCTAAATAGCGGAACTGACGAGGCGAACAACTTGACTTTCGCGTATGAAAGGCAAAGATGAGCGGCTTGTGATCCGTGTAGATCGTGAATTCTCTCGCTTCCAGCATGTGGCGAAAATATTTGATGGCTTGGTAAATTGCAAGGAGTTCGCGATCGTACGGAGAGTATTTACGTTGTGCGGGACTCAATTTGCATGAGTAAAACGCTAGCGGCTGCCAGGCGCCTTCAATTCGTTGTTGAAGAACAGCGCCTAATGCAACATCGGAAGCATCGGCCGTGACTGCCAACTTGGCCTGACAATGTGGGTGAGTTAAAAGTGCTGCAAAAAAACAGTTTCATTAGAGAAGCCGAAAAGAGTGGAATCCGTAGTAATGGAACAAGATCTTAAAGAACAAATTGTAAAATCTTCATCAGTTGTAAAAAGGAAGGTAGAAATGATAAAAGATTCAAGGAACACAAATGATTTGGCACTTGAAACAATATTTAAACCTTTGATTTCTAAGCTTTGATTTAATATCACAACCGCAATAGGAATGAAAGTTTACCAAACATTTATTATGTTTAACTGTATATTTTAATATAGTTTGTTACTGTATGTTGAAATAACTTAAATCGATATCTAACATAATTTGATCCCGCCGGGAAATATTTGGTTGGGGTAACACTTTAACAAGTCATCGAAGTGCAGTTCACATACATCCTCAACGTTTTGACACGTAAAGACTACCCCTTTACTACCTTTCAAGTTTTTCACTTTCCTTATAAACTTCACAGTAGGGATTTTAAGTTTTATCCATAAAACAAGTCCTACAAAGTGCTTCAAACTTTTTTTTTGTAGAAAAATTTGCCACGATCGTCTGGATCTTTTAAAAAAATATCATTATCGCCTGTAAAGTACTCATAATCGCTTAACCCAAACGGTGTGGCTGGCTCGAAGTTTTCCTTTTTTTCTTGTTCTTCTAAACATGTCGTTATGAAATCATCAAATGTTTCACATTCAGAATTATCTGTGTCGGCTAGACTCAGAATATCGGAATTTTCTGAGCTTGATTCAATAAATGTTCTTATCTTCTTCTTCTGTTGAAGTAGTGGATAATAGTAGGCATATGGTTAGTTACCATAAAAGTCAACAGATGGCGTTGTACTGCGTTCAATCGCGATGAAACTGCATTTTTCCTGATTGACTTATACAGGGTTAATTTAAATTAACTGATCACCTCTTGCAGGCAGCCTCTCAACATCAATTCCAACAACATTTGTTCTACGACTTTTTACAAATCTTGATAAATAACACAAAAAAAGAAAAAGAAAAATAATTTTGCTTCCTCTGTTATTCACTACTCTGTATGATCTACGCCGAGGCGCCCCTACCTCGCCCCGCCTGTATTCATTCAACGTTTCGGTACTAACTACCTACTATTTCCTGCGCTTTTTTCTAAGCCGGTTAATTTACTATGTTTGTACCTAAGTTATTCAGACTATCTGGGGGCTTACATTTTCACGTTGAATTTACGTATTCAGCTTCTTTAAAGAAGTAAGATTGTTAAAACCCAAGCATGTCGCGATACCTACCGTTCAGACTCGCTGCAGGCTTTGCGAACATTGTCACCACATCTAGGCAGCACTCGTACCATCTCAGTGTACTCAACATTTGTGTAACGGTACGGCATCGCAGTACTGTTTTCCGTATGCACTCGCTAATTAATTGAACTTCGGTTACGCGGCAAGTGAGGAGACGCGCGCAGCGGCGGCGCACGCGTTTGATATCGACCGTGTGACGTACGACTGAGGTCAAGTTCAAATGTGCATCACGCCGGCGCTGCGTCACCCCGCCCGCCACCCCGCGCCCCGCTGCACGTGGTGATTATTTTGTCTACGCAAGGTGCGTTAATAGAGTAACGCAAGTTTAGAGTCAACAAATATTTTTTGTATGGGAAAACGTAAATTTTAAAAACTATTGATTTTGAAAAGTCATAGAACAAATGTTGTTGGGATTGTTGTGGAGAAGCTGCTGCAAGAGGTGATCAGCTAATTTAAATTAACCCTGTATAAGGTGTTTTGACAGAAGAAAAAATTCATTCATACAGCTCACAACAGAGTTTTATTACGTCTTCAAGTAGCACCACAAGGGAGCGACCATAGAGTTTGTTCATGGTCCTTCTTTGTCGGATGCCAGTGTGCAGTGGCGTCTTGGAATTTTTGAGTTCTCCGTCATCACGGGCAGTGGATAGCTGTCGTGAACGTGGTGTGAAGCAGAGGTCTGGTGGAAGACCAGGACCTCAGACGGCGCTGGACTTCTGAAAGTGGCGCGCGTCAGGACCTCAGCGGAGAGGAGCGGCAGCCCAGGTGCAGAGGCTGCAAGCAGGAGTAATTCCTGAGGAATTTCGTACGGCGGTACGAGCAAGGTGTGACGTGGCGAGCGTCATCAGTGTGTGAGTGTGGTGTTCATTGGAAAATTGTGAGTTAATTTGAACCTTATATATAACTTTGAATCTTTGGACTTACATATTTTGGAATTTTATATTGACTTTAACGTAGTTTGGACTTAGAGTAATTTTACAAAATTGTAGTTCAGGACTTAGAATAATTCGCGAAAAAAGTTAAACACGGGGAACCTATGCTTGATTTCGGAACGAAGTGTCAAACACTTGTAAAATCTTAAAATTGTTTGGATGTCAAACACTTAGTGAATTTTCGCACTGTACCATCTGTCAAAGACTTAGAAAATTTTGAATATTTTCAGTTGTCAAATACTTTGAAAATTTTATTATTGTGTTAATTCTGTCAATATTTTGTAAACAGTATGGATGCACTTTTGAACTATCAAATTAAACTTTATGACCGCATGAGTAAGGCTCAAATCAATTTCAAGAAAAGCTCGAAAGACCGAGTATCTAAACAGTATGTAGTAGGTCGGTTGGTTGATTGACCAAATATGGTTTGAGTTCTCATCTGGTCACAAAGAGTTAGAACGAAGTTCCGACCAACAACTAAGAGCTGATTCCAACTATGCTAAGCAGGACATTTTTGACAAGGCTGAGGAATGTTATTTGAATTACAAGTGCGAGTTAATAACTTCTTTAGATGAGCTCAGTAGTGTATATGTATCTTGTTCTTCAGTTAACAACTAGCTCAACCAGCCGCAACCAAATGTGAAACAATCTTTCCAAATTAAATTACCCAAAATTAATGTACCAAATTTTTCTGGCAATTAAAGTGAATGGACAGCTTTTAGGGATTTATATACTGCGCTGATCCATTCCAATAACTATTTATCAAAAGTTCAGAAACTACATTACTTAAAAAGTTATTTAACTGGAGAGGCAGAGCAATATTTGAGGCATATCCCTATTGCAAATGATAACTACGACAGATGTTGGAAGTTGCTTGAGGAGAGATACAACAACAAGAAATATTTTTGTAATTTAACTCTAAAAAGAATGTTTAGCCAAAAGAACTTAATTACTGAATCGGCAACAGCTCTCAAAGATCTGATTGACACAACGAATGATTGTCTCTCTCCTCTAAGCAACATAGGAGTAGATGTGACCTCCTGGGATGTCATCATCATCCACATCTTAAGCCTGAAATTGGATCCCAAAACCAAGCGCCAGTGGGAGTTTAACGTTAGTAGCAACAGCCCGGCAGATGAGCTGCCGACATACGAAATGTTAAAAGATTTTCTAACCGACCGGTATCGCGCTTTGGAATTCTTGGACTCCGGTTTCAATTCCGCAAAAAGAAATGCAACTCACAGTGCTCCTATTGTAAATAAAATGAAAGCCCTCCATGTTACTAATGTCGAATGTTTATTCTGCTCGGAAGCACACGCACTCCCGTTTTGTAAAGCTTTCGCCAAGGAAACAGTAGACACACGTAGGAGTTTTGTTGAAAATAATAAATTGTGCTTCAATTGTTTGGGATGCAATCACCCTGCAAAACTTTGCCGTACTTCTGTTAAATGTCGCGTATGCAAGAGGAAACATCACTCACTTTTGCACCCTAGTGGTAAAGCTACTTCGGAGACCATGGGGGCCACGATACCAGTGGCAGGTGTAGTAGAACAACCATCTGTATCTTGTTCAAAGCAAGTAGTAGATTCAAAGAATGCGGAATCTTCAGTATCGTGTTTTTCGACAGGTCGGGTTCATAATCAGGCTCTTCTAGCAACAGCGTTAGTCGAAGTGAAGTCGAAAACAGGCATCGATACTGTGCGAGCGCTGCTGGACCAGGGCTCGCAATGTTCATTTATTACAGAATCTACTGTGCAGCGTCTGGGATTGAGAAAAACCTCAAATATAGGTCACATAACTGGGTTGGGCAAGAAGGAGTCAACTTCTAAGAGCATGGTCAGTTTAGAATTAAAATCGAGAGTTGACCCCAACTTCAAAATAAAAGTAGAAGCCCATGTTGTTGCCCAAAATCGATTACGGCTCCGCTGCCAACGTGTAAGTTCGACCCGTCAAACTTGATCGAACTTAAGGGGCTGGTATGGCGGATCCTGGGTACAATACTCCAAGTCGTATTGATTTACTACTTGGAGTAGACATTTATAACCAAATTCTTTTGGATGGTATGAAAATAGGCCCAGTTGGAGCGCCTTTGGCGCAGGCTACATATTTCGACTGGATTCTCTCCGGGGAGATTAACACAACCATACCATCAGGGCAAAAAATAAGTGTCTTGCATTGTCGTGTAGATGACAACGAGCTTCTCAAGAAGTTCTGGGAGCTGGAAGCGGAACCTGAAAGAAATAAGGAGAAATTATTAACAGAAGATTAGAAGAAATGTGAACAAATATTTGAAGAAACAACTTCAAGAGATAAAAACGGTAGATATGTAGTGAAACTTCCATTAAAAAATGATCCTCCTCGTGTTGACAACTCCAGGGGAATATCTGTAAAAAGGTTTCGTGCATTAGAAAATAAATTAAATAGAAATAGCGATATGAAAGGAAAGTATGCTGAAGTGATGCAGGAATATATAGATCTTAATCACATGGAACAAGTGCCAAAGGATGAAATGAATAATCCAAAAGCAGTTTACTTACCTCATCACGCAGTAGTACGAGAGGATAGAGAAACTACGAAAGTCAGGGTAGTGTACGACGCTTCGTGTAAGGGTATAAACGGCATGTCACTAAATGACAATCTTCTCGTGGGACCTGCGTTGCAGCTAGAGTTGCGACACTTGGTGATGCGTTGGCGTAGTCTACCCATCTGTCTTACTGCTGACATTGCGAAGATGTATCGCCAAGTGAAAGTCGCTGATTCAGATGTGGATTATCAGAGAATCATTTGGAGAGATGATTCTGCAACAGAAATAAAACACTACAGAATGCTGAGGGTGACGTTTGGAACTTCGTCTGCACCTTACCTGGCTGTCAAAGCTTTACAGCAACTGGCTCTTGATGAAGGCAGCAACTATCCAATGGCAGCTGAAAGAATTTTAAATGATTTCTATGTTGATGATTTAATTTCAGGTTGTCAAACGAAAAGTGAGGGAATCAGTATTTTAGGAAATGAATCAGTTATTAGAGAAAGGTGGATTTGAATTGCTGAAATGGACTCGCAATTGTGAAGAATTAGTAAAGAATATGAAAAAAGAAAGTGGAATGACGGATGTTCAGGAAGGATTAAAAATCAAATCCGATAAAACAATGAAAATCATTGGATTAACCTGGAACCGAAGTGAAGACTCTTTCCGCTACGTTGTACACCTCCCGTCGCTCGAACAACCTGTAACAAAAAGGAAAATAATTAGTAACATTTCACGTTTCTATGATCCATTAGGTTGGGCAGGTCCTAGTATAATAAAATCAAAAATTATAATCCAAAGGCTATGGTTGGCAGGGATTGAATGGGATGAAGCGGTACCAAGCACCATACTGAACGAATGGCTTTTTTACCGAGAAGAGTTAAAACAGTTAGAGGTAATTAACATTCCAAGATGGATATGGACCCGTCTTGGCGATCCCGTTGAATTGCACGGCTTTTGCGATGCCTCAAAGGTGGCATACGCAGCAGTCGTGTACAGCCGTGTGATCGACGCATCCAGTGGAAAAGTCAAAGTAGCTTTAATAACTGCAAAAACAAAAGTCGCTCCAGTAAAACAAGTGTCAATCCCGAGGTTGGAATTGTGTGGCTCATGTTAGAAACAGCCACAGAGCTAAAAATCGAAAAATGCAATATTTGAGCATGGACTGACTCTACGGTAATTCTTGCGTGGTTAAATAGCCTTTGTTTCTTCGATTAGGTTCTTATTTCAAATTATTTATAAAACGTTTACAATATGCTATTACTCTCTTTAACCTCGTTAAAGATGAAAATCTCTCCCATATGCTGTCTTCTTCTAATACAGCACAATGAACCTTAGCTTTTTCCAATTCTGTATTTATTTCCTTTGGATTTTCATATTCAATTGTTTTATTATGCAGAAAGTCAGGACCGTTAAACCACACGCTGTTGTCAACTAAATCTGCAGGTGACAATTCTCTGGATGCTGCATCAGCTGCATTTTCCTAAGAGCCAATATGAGACCAATGATGAGAATACAAGTTTGATTGAATCTCCGATACGCGGTTTGCAACAAACACCTTCCATCTACTCGGATGGCTATTTATCCACGCGAGAACTACCGTAGAGTCAGTCCATGCTCGAATATTGCATTTTTCGATTTTCATCTTCTTTACAGTTTTCTTACTAACTTTTGACTTTTCTTTAGCATCAATATTAATTTACCTTTTTTTTCTCACCATTGTTTTTTTTCGTAGTTTAATTTTTCCGTGTTCTTTTACTGTCTGCTTGTTAAATTTAACGAATTTGAATTACTTAGTATATTATACCATCAAGACACAAGGACCACCTGTAAGGATAGTTTGTAAGTTTGAAATAAAATAAATAAATAAAAAGGCAAACAAAAGAGTTGTCATACAAGACATTCATACCTCAAGCATGAAAATCACCTAATAATATTTTTAATTCAACATTTTAGTGTCAGTCATAGAGACAGTCCAAAACTGAAAGAGTTTTTAAGCTGGAGCAATAAAAAAAAAGAGTCAAGTTTATTGCGAAACCATAAGAGGTGCAATGCAAGCTTAAAAAAACCTGCAAGCCTATGTGTGTAAGCTCCTTTATTTGGTAGCGTAAAATTAGTAGCGCAAATTCTACGCCTCTGGTATCGCAAAGTGGCAAAAAGTCATTTTAGCGCAACTGTCGCGCAAACAAAATCCATTTTTACTTGATAAATAAGCTATTTTTGAATGTAAATTAAGCCTTGAAAGATGTCAAATATTTCATTTAATCATGCGCAACAACACGTAGAGATATATATCAAAAACTAACATTGATATATCAAAAAACACTCTCCGCAAAAAATATGACACTCCTTCTTTCAAACGATGTTGATTTCGGACTGAAAAAGATATGGGCACTGACAGCGTACTGACCATACACAAAGATTCTTCGGTGCTGCCACTAGCCCACTAATAAGTCTTGAATACTGCTACTTTTTAAACACAACGGAATGTGCAGATATAAGTTGCGCAATACAAAGTAGCGCAAAGAACGGATTTTAACGTTTTTCGAAAACGAGTGAAAATTCATGGTCTTCCTTAGGATATACGAATCGATTTTTAAAACGTGGCTAGCTAACTACTATTGTTAAGCGTCAAAGCAAACAGACTGTCAAAAAGAGTTATATTTTTGATTTCACTGATGCTCAAAGTGCACCTCTACCGGAACGGATAAGCGTATTTTACGAAAAATTCATCGCTTTTTGCAGCAAAATGTTTAATAAATTTCCAAGGGTTTGAAGTTATTCAAATATATTTATTAATCGCGATTCACCATTTGTGAAGAAATACGATGCTGTTATTGAAAAACACATACATACAATCCTTTAAAAAAAAATAAAGCGGAGAGTTATGTTACAGCTAATGTGGCAAAATCTACGGCCTCACCCATAAGTGAGTTATTGTATAAAAAAGTACCGAATTTAAATATTATTACAGAGGAAGACCTACAAAATTATAAATTAATACTTGCGGACACCAATGCCCACAAACGTAATTACGACCCATCCAAACCAATTTACAGTAACAAAGGATTCAAATATATGAATGTGATTAAACCATTGTTTAAATTCTCTAGAACTCAAACTAGTAGTGTAGAAAGTCTCCCGAAAGGTGAAGGCATAGATATTTTGAAAGAAGTTAAGAAGGATACTGACTTAGTTTACTGGGATGACCCGAATGAGTTAGTGGAACGTTTAAAATTACTACTTGGATCATGGGCAGCTGGTAACACCTCAGTACACAACGAAATTTCCGCAATTATCGAAGAAATGCATGAAGCTGGCATCATAAAAGACATGAAATATATAAAGCTGCCCTCAGGAGGATTGGGCAGTATCATTAAACTACAGAAAGCGAAAGCACGGCAATGAATATAGATAAATTTGATCACCACGTTCATAAACGTTTGCGACTATCTGAATTTAGCAATATTCTTACTGATACGTTAGTAAAGTCCAATGCAGGTGACTTTGATTTAAAATCATCAAGATTAAAAGGACTGCTATTTCCTAAAAACAATGATGAAGCTGTAAATAAGGAATATGTGGATAAATGTGTTGATGAACTAAAAACTGAAATGCAAAAAACCAAAATGCACTCAAAATTCTTAAATAAACTCTTCACCATTTAAAGGCAAGGAATCCGTTTTATTTTATTTCTTTATTTTTAGTGATTACATGAGAGGGGGGGGGAGTAGTTGCATCTTATGATTCTATTTTTTAAGAAGCTACAAATTACCTATCATAAGTTCCGTCATTATAATTACTGAACTCCTAAGCGTTAAGTAGTTCCACCATCAGCTCAGCCCCACAAGATATTAACTATCAGACGTAACAACACGTCAACATTAAGATTCTAGTAAAGAAACACTATACGTGCCTTTAAATTTGAAGGTTTCCCTCGATTACACCAAGATCCCATCATCAGATCCCAAAATGGAAAAAATGGGACCAACTAGAAGGTACACCCTCTAAGTAGGTGAAAAAAATTTCGATTCGGTCGACAAACGACTGAGACAAGAGGTAACATACATACAAAAAAAAAACATACAGTCGAATTGATAACCTCCTCCTTTTTTGAAGTCGGTTAAAAAATTCAAAGCAATGTAAAAAAGTACCTAGATAATTTGGAAAGATTAAAAACTAGCAAATTAACTACATTATATTACACAAAAAAAGAAATAGACCTTATGATTGCATCGAAACATACTATTACTGATCAGAATGAGTAAGCAAGATATAGTAAATGAACTTCACAAAGCAGCGAGAAGAATTTTCCTTCGTCGACAAACAATTATTAAAGGAATAGATGATTTGTGGCAAGCTGACCTTATGGATTTTCAAAAATATTCATCGTTTAATAAAGGATATAAATATGTTCTAGTAGTAATTGACGCTTTATCAAAGTACGTATTGATTTATGTTACCATTGAAGTCAAAATCTAAAAATTGTGTTACATATGCAATGTACAATATATTAAGTGAATAAATAAATATAAAGCCCAAAAATTTACAAACAGATCTAGGTTCTGAGTTTTACAATGATTATTACAAGAAATTGATGAAAAGGTTTAACATTTATCATTATTCAATTTACTCTGTTAAAAAAGCTTCCATTATAGAGCGAGTGATAAGAACTTTAAAATCTCGTCTTTACAAATCGTTTAGTTTATCCGGAAAATATGAATGGATTCAAAATAATTTAGATTCCGTTGTGCAGTACCATAATAATTCTATACATCGCATTACGAAATTCAAGCCAATTACGTAAATTTTTGAATTCGATTTTAGAATGAGATTTTAGTACATTACCAAAACACAACAGTCAAAAGTACGTCAAGGACCACCTTTACAAGTTGGCGATTTTGTTCGTATAAGTAAATACAAAGGAGAATTCTATAAAGGCTATACGCCTATTTGGTCTACGGAAATATTTCACATTGTAAAAGTTAATCAAACCAATCCCCAAACATATCTTATAGAAGACAAACATAAACAAAATAATATAAGTTCTTTTTACGGATACCAGCTACAAAAAACTAAATTTCCGGACCTTTATCTAATTGAAAAAGTTGTTACAAGAAAAGCAAACAAGCTTTTAGTCAAATGGTTGGGTTTGAGTGATAAAGAAAATAGTTGGGTTGACCGAAGCGACTTAATAGTGTAGGTATATAAATAACAAATAATCATTAGGTACTTTGTCACACTATACGCTTATCAATGAAGGAAGGCAGTGGTATAGTTAATAACTTAATAGATCATTTGTCTTTTGAATTACATTTACCTGGATATCAATATTGTGGCCCCGGAACAAAACTTGAAAGACGGTTACTAAAAGGTGATCGAGGCGTTAACAAGTTGGATGAAGCTTGCATGCACCACGATATTGCTTACATTAATAAAGATTCGGGTGCCAGGCGAAAAGCTGACTTAGAACTTTTAAATATGGCTAAGAGGAGATTGAAATCAAAAGATTCATCTTTTCTCCCTTGCCCGCAAGGGAGAAAAAATTGCCTCATGGATAGTTAAAAATGCTATGAAGGCTAAAATCAAAGCAGGAAATGGTATTAAGTCATTCAAGAAAGGTATTAAAAATACAGTCGCAATTAAATAAACTGAAATCCAAAGATCATCAAGCTGCTATAAAATATGCCTATGCAGCTGCAAAGAAACTATTTAGTAATTCAAAAGGAATAAGTTTTCCACGTATTATTCCTCTTCCTAAGTACGGAGGACTTTTACCACTTATTCCCATATTTGCCGGATTGTCAGCTTTAGGTTCACTAGCTGGAGGAGCAGCAGGTATAGCTGAAGCTGTTAATGATTCTAAAGCTGCACAAAAAAGTCTTCAGGAATCGGAAAGGCACAATAGAATGATGAAAGCGGTGGAACTTGGAAAAGGATTATATATTAACCCACATAAAAAGGGAGCACGCTTATACCTGAATCCATCAAAAAACTAATTAGACGGCTACCCAGACGTGCGCTCACTAACCTTGATATGCTAGAGCATGCCAGCGATTTACCTTTCTTTCGTGGTGTTTACATGAGAGATACGTTACCGTTGAAACCTAGAGAGATAGAATGTGGAATAATTAATTTGGACATCAACATAAATCCTGGCACGTATTGGGTAGCCTTTGTGAAGAATAATAATTATGTAGAATATTATGATAGTTTTGGTAATTTCAAACCACCTTTAGAATATATCAAATACATGCGTGGTTTACCTATGAAGTATAATTATTTAAGATATCAAGCATTTGGCACTACAAACTGTGGTCATCTATATATTTTTTTAAGGAATTATTGGAAAAAGCATTTATATAATGTGTAAAATAAATAAAAACGTCAGTTTAATCAAGTCTTTCACTGCATCTATTACTGGGCTGGGCTGGGCTAGCTCCTCTAGCTATTTTTCAACATTTAATTCTATTCCTAACATAGATGAAAGAAACAATAAGTTTTATTATGGTGAAAATTAAATCGTTAAAATTCCTGAAGGATCTTACGAGCTTGAGGATATTTGTGATTACTTAAAAAGTAACATTAGAAACACTGTATTAAAACTAACTTGCAACAACAATACTTTAAAAACGCATATATTTTGTTCGAAAGATATTAATTTCAACAAAAGTGATTCAATTGGAAAAAATTTTAGGATTTGGAATGGAAACAATAAATGCAAATATAAGTACTGAATCAAAGTATCCGGTTGGCATTCTATCTACAACCATCGTGCATGCGCAGCGTGCATCGGATCGAATGTGATGTAGTTAGTGGTTCATTTGTAAACGGAAAATCTAGCCATATTATTTATTACGTGCCTAATGTACCACTTGGCTATCGAATAATTGAAATACCTAAAAACTTAATTTATTTTCCTGTCAATCAAACTTCTATAAACGCTATCAACATAAGACTGCTAGACGCTGAAAATAAAGAGATCAATTTGCGCGGAGTGGAAGTACAACTTTATTCACATTTTAGAAAAAATGCTTAATTATAATAAAAACCAACCTGCATCACGTATCCAGGTCAGTTCTAAAAGAACATTGCACAAAGACACACCACCTCAGCTAAAAAAGCTTACCAAGACGAATAAAGAATTCCTAAAGCTAATAGGTTTGACAAAATGAATATTTTAAATATATCTCAACAAACATCGTACGATAACAGCATCGAAAGTTTTGAGTATCATTCCTATCAACCAACAAGAATTGTACGTGTTGCCTTCACTTAGTAGTTTATACATTGAGGGAAACGTAAATGTATATAACAGTACAACTAAAGAAAAAGTTTCAAATATACATTTCATAAATATTCCAGCATTATTTATTTTTCAAGACATTCGATATGAACTAAATGGAGTAGAAATTGATAAAATTAAGAATTCTGGTTTAACAACAACCACCAAATCTTATCTATACTTAAATGAAAATGAATCTAAATGTGCTCGAGTTTGGGGTTGGTCAAGTGCAGGAACAAATAATGCTAGTGGTGGTGCATTTTCCGCATCTATACCTTTAAATAAGATATAAGGATTTGCAGAAGACTACGAAAAAAATATTATTAACCGTAAACACGAGCTAGTATTACTCAGAAGCAATACGAATCTTAACGCAATTAAATTAAATAAAGACGAAGTTGTAGATGATATTATAATCAATAAAATTATTTGGAGAGTTCCACACATCAAAGTTACTGATCGTGAAATACTTAATTTACTAAAACATTTTGAAAAGGATCGAGCAATCCAACTAGATAGCGTTTCGCAATCAGGATTTATATGAATATCCATTATTACCAAAGACACGAAAACATGGTCTATAAAGACTTCATCACAACTCGAGAAACCTCGATTCGTTGTTATTGCTTTGCAAACCAACCGCAAGCACAACACTGCACTGTCGATGGCTGAATTTGACCACTGTCATGTACGTGGTGTAAAGTATTTTCAAATTCATTGTATTATCCATATGAAGGGTTGAGACAAGTTTACTTTATTATATGAACAGTATGCCAGATCTCAACAGTCTTATCACGGACGTCGATCAGAGCCGTTGATGAGTTTGAAAGAATTCAAAGACGTTGCCCCATTATTTGTAATAGACTGTTCGCGGCAACATGAAACATTGAAGAGGTCGATAGACAAGAAATACCAGATCAAACTGCTGCATATTGTTTAATTTTAAATGATTGTCTTTTTGAGTATAAACCTTTAAGCAACATTGTGAAGAAACTATCATGACTAAAACAGTAATTGTAGATTTGCAAGGATTCAAAAACCGCAGCAATGTTTTTTTTAGTAAAAGAATTCGTTATAGTGATTTTGGAGTTTACCCACATATATTTGATCAAACCACCTTATCCATTCTCAAAATTAAACGAAGAAGAAAAAAACGTGTTCGCTGGATAGAAAGAAACAGAGGTTATCAATGAAGTGAAGGCTATATAGATTTTAGAGAATTTCATAAAATTACACTAGTTTACACGGTTTTCATACCCCAGCTGAAAGTTGTTATTTTATTATGTGTTCAGGTCGAACTATCCAGAAAAAATAATAAGAAAAATCTGTCACGTCTGGTTTAAAAAATATTTATTTTCTTGAAGGGAACTACAAAAATTTTAGGATTAATACAAAAATAAATTAAAAATGACTATTTTTTTCTTTCTTTTTATAGTTATTTGAATCAGTTTCTCTTATGATAGACCAACAATAATCCCCTAACATACTTTCATCCCAAAATCCTTGATGTCGTTCTTCGAAAGTCCTTAAATCTTGGTGGAAACGTTCACCCTGTTCGTCACTCATACTTCCTAAGTTTTCAGGAAAAAAAATCAGATGAGAGTGTAGAAAGTGAATCTTTAATGACATGTTTACTCCCATATCATGAAAGTTTTTCAATAAATTGTTCACAATTTCTTCATAATTTTCACTTTTTTTATTTCCCAAAAAAATTTCTACAAGCATTTTAAATGAGTTCCAAGCAGCATTGGCGAACCAAATGGAAGGTAAACTTTTTCTCCTGATGACCACTGGAGTAAGATGATTCTACAGCTTTCGCAAAACACGTGAGGCACCCACTTTTTATCTTGATTTGCAACAGGAAATCCAAAATAATGAAGATATGCAGTTTTTAACGAATCTACAATAGGTCTTCTCTTTTTTGAAAATATAAACTGTCCACAAACATAACAAAAACGGTCAGAACTTTGTTTGCACTTTCTGCTAGCCATTTTAAATCAATCCAAAGCAAATTAACTGTCGTTTGAAGCGAACGAATAAACAATAAAATATCACCACCACGTCGGGTAGTTAAAAAAAACAATTGACGGCAGAAAAAAAATCCGACGTGATAAAATATTTCTGCTAACACTTTTAGGTTTAGGGAAGGTAGATTAACATATTGACATACATTCGGTTCGGGGTATAAATAAAAAGTAAAATTTTGTAATTTAGTGTTATCAAAGATGTGCTAAAAGATATGAAAACTATTGTAAAAGGTTCAGAAAAGATTACATGGGTAGAAGATTTATGTGGTCACATATTGTAGACGTAAGTTACACGGGTATACCAAATTTAAACGATTTGAATATGTTGTATAAAAATAATATGTTTCATTGTTTATCTCATAAAAATAAATGCGCTCTAAGAAATACTTTATGTATAAAAATGGTGTTTTCTAAATGGATATTCATTACCTTATTTTTAAATTATCCTATAGTTACATCATTCTGTAATCCGTTTGTGTAGTTTGTATTATTATAACTTATGTAACTGTAATTATTAAAATGATTTCAATAAAATGTGTTCAATTTGAAAATTGTGTATAATCCCTCAAGCGTATGTGAACGAGACACAATGCAAATTCTATTGTTATGCGGTTGCCTGCAACCGCTCGGGTGTTGAAGTATTATGTACTTAATATTTTATAACCCTAAACATAAATCTAATAGGATGGGATAGTAAAAATCACCTTTCATGTTTAGAGTTTATTTCAACAAAACCTTTATACTTAATACATTTTCAAAAGGTATCGGTACATAATGTATTTGAAATTTTCTTAACAAGACTGTCGGCGAGGTCCATTATCTCGTCCACAGGGTTCTGCACCACGTAATGCGCACTCAGTAGCACGTTGTCCTCGCTATCTTCATTGTCCGAACCAGAAACCATATCTTTGGACAAATCCAAAACCTTGATTCTAATAAGTTTTATTCCTTTCTGTTCACATAGGATTTTTTTTGATTTTGATCTCTGTTTAGAAGTATTTTTCCTCTGTTTAGGTCTCTTGTTTTGTTCGAGAGTATGGATCGGTTGGATACATAACTCTGGGTATTCTTGTGTAAATCCTTCCAATGGGTCTTGCGCATATTGAGAGAATAGGATGTCGGGAGAGTCAGCCATTGCCTAAAGCAAAACAAAAGGCTTAATAATAAAAAATATGAAAGAAATACAAACAATTGAGATTATCAAAAAATATACTTACATGAAAGGCCTCGAAAGTGAACTAGTGTAGCATTCGTCAAAGACGGTAAGTGAATGAGGGAAAATACTAATCAAATTATTGAATGTTAATAAAATATTGCTTATTTTGCATTGCGTCACAGATGACACCAATAAAACACGTGCATTCAAATATAGCTTACTAAACTGAAAATTAATATTGTAAATAGGTAGTTGTGAAAAACAACAACAAATGAATTGAACTAAATTAGATTTTATTAATTATTATTTATCTATGTAGTTACAGCAATGCCACAGTACCTCACTTAAAATCTAATAATATTTATAGATGAAAGTGAGTCCTATTCATAAATCTGGATCTAAATCCGACCCCAGCAATTACCGCCCCATATCCGTGCTACCGGTTGTTTCAAAAGTTTTTGAGAAAATACTGTACGCTCGCCTTGAGACATACCTAAATACAAATAACTTCTTTTATAAAAAACAATACGGATTTAGGCGCCAATCCAATACACTTGGAGCCACTTCAGATCTTGTTACAAGAATCAAAAAGAAAATAGACCAAAAACATTTAGCAAACAACATTTAGCGGTATCTTCATTGATCTTACAAAAGCGTTTGACTAACTGTTAGTCACAAAATTCTGCTCGAAAAATTATCCAACATTTGTATTGGTGGTAAAGCGCTAAAAATTTTAGAGTCATATTTACAAAATCGGAATCAACTTGTTAAAATAGGCGAGCAACAAAGCACCTCTCAAACCATCACATGTGGTGTTCCTCAGGGATCGATACTGGGGCCACTTTTGTTCTTAGTATATATCAATGACATTCACCAAATTGGTCTTGTGGGTGAAATAACACTTTATGCGGATGACACTTCAATCCTTTATTTCGGCCAATCAACTGATACTATGATTCCTGTAGTTCAAGAGGACTTGAATAAATTAAGTGAATGGTTTAGTCATAATTTATCAACGATAAACACAGATAAAACTTACTTTATAATTTTCTCGGCTATTAACAAAAAGATAGATGACCAGATACAGCTTCAAATAAATGACGAAAAAATCAATCGCAAATTTAAAGAAAAATATTTGAGTCTCATTCTGGACAATCATCTAAATTGGCGGCCACATCTAGAAAAAATTAAACATAATAGTATGTTACGGCATCACAAAATGCCTCCCCAGTCCAATTCGTCATTTAATTTACAACTCTCTGGTTAAACCCCAGCTAGAATACTTAATAGAGATTTGGGGCACCGCTGCAAAAAAAACACCTTGACTCTATTCAAATAGCACAGAACAGGTTATTAAAAAAATTATTCAATTAAAATTTTAGAACTAACAACAAAAAGATTTATACAGAGACCAAAATTCTAAATATAAGTCAATTGTATAAATACTTTACGTGCATTCTGATACATAAAATTTTGAACAATGGCATAAATATTAATATCAAATTTACAAAGAAAAAGAATTTTCACAAAATGAAATTAAGAAATGCCAACCATTTGGTCACATACAAATTTAGAACAAATTATGGGAAAAAGACAATTGAATATGAAGGCGTTAAATTGTATAATGCGTTACCCAATCATATTAAAGAGGCAAAATCAATGAATATCTTTAAAAAAAATCTGAAACATTATATTTTAAATGAAAAACAAAAATATTAAAATAAATACAAACTAATGGTGAATTAATTAAAAATATGAATAAGCGAAATAATGCTAATCGTAAAAAACTAAATCAATTATTTTTATCAAAGTACGCTCATGTCATGATCATCAATGTCGCATCCACGCGGGATGCGCGTGTTAAGAAATTATAACACTGAGACTTCTTCAAGACTTTTATTCTTCGAACAGTGTATAACTTTAGGTACAACCTTTTCAACTTGATGCCACAAACCAACTGAACTGCCGGACTCCGCGCTCTCCCCAAATACAAAACTCCCCTCCAAAAATATACCGGTGTTGCCAGTAAATAAATTTCAATTTAACTGTTATAAGTACCAGTCCGAATAAATTATAGCAGCTATTTTTTGGAAAATTACGACATTCGGCCGTCCTACATCGAGCAGCCTCCTGGCGCTCGAATGGCTTGCAGTTCAGTTGGATTGAAACAAGTACACAAATAACATAAATACCCAAAAATTACCTTATGATTTTGAATAATAAAAAAAACCAACTAAGTGTAATCTAAAGTTTTCAAACTGAATTCAAATATTTTTGCATGTGCATGAATAATTATTAATGCCAAGAAAATAAAAATAACATAAATAAGACATGAAATTTTCGTTTTCATTTTACGTTCATAATAATGAAAATTTAGTTACAATATGCTAAAAAAAGTAAATATAAAACTTGTTTAAGATAATTAATAATTTCCTCGAGTCATTACGACATTCGCGCAGTAATAGCAAATATTCTACATTATATTACAACATTTTGTATTTACCAGGTCGTCTAGTACTATAGTTTAATCTAAATACAAATATAGCTAACCTTTAGTCACTGAAAGATGTAGTCTTAAATAAATAAAAAGTACAATGACCTACTTAGCGATACAAAACAGCATATAAATAATTTTAATACAATTTGGGTAAGATTTACGATGGTAATCGATGGATTAAGTAATAATTGAAACTGTAATTCAATATCAATTTAGTTTTAATTTGGTTTGGACATTTTTTTATGTAAATGAAAGCAAAAGACTTGAAACATTAATGTACAACATTAATCATGACAGACAAAATCTTTGTGCCAGCAAGGCATTGTTCAATAATATTGTTCTCATAGCGTCGCCAACGCCATCACTATATGGAGATAATTTATGAAAGATACCATTTTATGGATATAGAGATAAAATGCTATGATTGCCTAAAATAGAAATACAAAAATGCTCATCGATTTGATTACACAGCAAGAATGTCGACAAAGAGTTATTATAAGCCGTAGAACTAATATATATTTAAAAAAATATTTTGAAATCGTACAGATTTTGTATACTACTTTGAAGCTTATAATCTACTAAGTTCTATATATTTTACGTATATTTTAGAACCAATTGTGATTTTATTAAAGGTTGTCAATTGATCTAATCATTCATCAAAAGCAGCGATTTGAACTATAGTAAATTTGCTTTTGCGTACTCTCTACTCTAATACGGCATTATGTTATAAGGGTAACAACACTGACATGGCAGACCCGTTTCTAATGCAAAAAATACTTGTAATAATAATTACTCAGAACAACACACAACCTAACTTGTGAACCTTACTTTAAAAAAAACTACCGACGCTACATCCTTGTAAATGTATGATATCAGCATTTTCACTTTTAAAACTAAGAGATTTCTTTAAAGTTACAAAAAACAACATTACAAACAATACACAAAAACAGATTACCTTCCACAATACAGGATTAAAATGCTTAATACCAGTCCTTTCTACATGAGACGTTTAAAATATATAATGAACTCCCCTCAATATTCATAACGAAAGAAAATTTAATTTAAATTTCAAATTTCAATTTCAAAATCCCTTAAAACGTTCTTAACTTGTAACTACATAAGCGACTACTTATACCTGACTTGTAGATGCACTACATAATACTGTTTATTTTTACTCATTAACTAGCGGTAACCAAGTTTAAAGTGCAATTCGTTAATGAAGTTATTTATATAACGCTAAGCGCACATTATATAAAATTAAATTGAATAAAATACCCTTTTGAATGTTTTGAGAGTTTAAGTAGTAATGCTATTGGTCTGTAAATAGTGATCTTACATTAACTAACCTTCATACTTAAGTATACATTTTTTAATTTAACCTAAATAATTCTTATACAAAGTGCAGTGTATTGCATTTATGTCATCAAGGTGTAATATACCTACCAATCATTTGCCAGACTGCTTTAAAAATATATATATTCGCTTTAAGTACTTGTTTAAAATAATTAAAAAAACGTGATACGATATTTTCTAAACGATCCTGATATTTAATAGTGTATTAATTATTTCAAATCCAATAAATCATCAAATAAGATTTAAAGTGTATAACATTGATTATTTATAAAATTATAGATATTAAATAGCAATTACAGTTGCTCAGTTACGTAATACGTTTCGCAAATGCGACCGGAGAACAGGCTAGGACGGAACTTTTATCAAACCCACCCGCAACATTATTGATACTTAACGAATGACTCGTTTCTAGTTAAGGTTAAGCTAAAAGTAATATTGTTATCGTTAGATAATACAAATAATTTGTGTACATGTGAATGCACCTGTTTGCAATTCCTGATACCATTCGTGTTTTGTATATCTCTGGTTAAGTGAATTGTATTCTTAGGGAGCAATAAATGCTTAAGTTTTATCAAGCAATGAGCTGTGGTGTACTTTAACTTATTATTTTTTATCACAATCACACCCTTTTTTGAATAAAAAATCCAGCAAAAAGAACCAAATGCAAATTAAGGTGAATACACACAAAAGCATTGTTTTCCCAAATTTAATAACCTTATCCTGAATAAAGTAATCGTTCCTTTTTTAGTATGATGGGGAAATTATATTAAATGGTTCTAGTGTAACTAATTTATATACATGGATCTAATTTAATTCACTGAGACCTAAGTAAGATAAGGTACTTGTTTTTATTGTATGAAAAACAAAGATAGTTTAGTAATAGAAACACTATGATATGCTTATAGAACTCCTGGAAAGAAAAATATACAATAATATAAGGTATGAGAATTGAAAATGAAAGCTTGCGTTATGTTTATTTTTTGATGTTCTCTAGGTAATCATATAACGCAGTATTTAAAGAAAATATGTCCTAATCGTAGTCTGATAACTACAACAGTAAAATAGAGCCTGTGGCAAAATCTTTAACAGGTACTTGCTTAACGATTTACATAAATTAAATTTTAAATTATATTTCACACAATATTTTAAAACTAAGGCTATCTGGACTATTCACAAGAATGTCGTTAGTAAAATTAAACTCGAGCTTATACTATCTGCTTAATATTGCTCTTTGGGATTGTTTGATTGATTATTTCATGGGGCAATGTTTATTTTTAAATCACCAGAATGTTTTATACGCTTACCAATACTACATTTACAACAATTGTTACAAATAGAAAACCCTCATTAGGGTAGGTCATTACAGAAGTATATTATAATGCAGAAAATTATTTTAAGGTAATACAATTTATAGACTTAAATTGAATACTACAACATAGTAAACTTTTTGAAAAGAGGCGTGACAGTTTCTTGTGCTGCTCAGCATTGGGTACATAAACACGCTTATTGCAATTGACGAAGACGAAGCGAGGGTTCTTTAGAACTGGCACATCTTCAATTGCATAAATCATTAAGTTGTTAGAGTCCGGAGTACTATGATAAGTGGTCTCAAAGGCGTCTGTCAAAATGTTTCTTTAAAGTTTTATTTGAGTGTAAAGCTTAGCCCTGTAGCCTGTCCTATTATAAGGACTAGTTCTTATTAGTCAGCTTCTGACAGCATTTGCATTGTTTCCAAATCAATGGAGTGTTCCAAAAACTTTGTAATATGCATAAATTCAATTCGAGAGTCGATCGGAGATAATCGGAAATAGTTTTCTCCGCTGCCTCGTCTGCTGGCTGAACGTCCATTTTTGTAAACGGCTTAACAGGATAGTTGAGTTTAAGATAATTCATTTGAAATACAAACAGCACTCGCCGCCATGACTCGAAAGACGAAGAGACCAGGTTTCTACAGGTTTCGTTTGACACGACTGCGGACGGGAAAGTTACAAAAACGTTTCGTTACACTCAACATAAATTTAGTTACCGCTTACAAAATTTTTGAGATTTTTTATTTTATGTGTAGTTACTTTCTTTAACAATCTTCAACAAAACTTTTTAGTTCCAAACAAGTTTTTACTATATAATAAAATGGTAGGCAAACTTAAGGTAAATTTTAACCTAAAGTTTGGTTAATAAAATAATACAATATTAAGTTACAAGGTACTGAAACCAAGTTTGACAGTAATTAATAAAAACTTTGGTAGCCGGAACCAAACTGAATTAACTAAAATGGTTATGTAAAATGCAACAGTAGCAGTTTGTATAGACGTAAATTAAATTTATTTGTTTGTAAACAAAGTTTGACTATTTCTCGGTTAGCTTGACTAGTTTTGTTAATTACTTTTTTCAGTGTACCCTCCAAGATTGCCCCAAAGCTGTATTAGGGTATAATTTGGAGTTTTGAGTGGGTCCAGCCAGCCGTCTTCCTTCTGGGCTCAGCCTCTTTGTGACATCCTCCATCGTTCACCTGGGGTCCTTGCCTTCTTTTGAGCTCATTCGCGACATCGCGTGTGATTGTGATGCAGACTCATCAGCTCGCATGAAACAAAATCATTAGAATTCATCAGATATCTTTATTGTATAATAATTTTAAGTTATATAAGATTGGCTGAGAATTGTTTTCATGATTTAGTAGAATTAATAATAATAATTACTATGTCATGTATTGATAAATTAGATTCCATAATATTTTATATAAAATATTTATTAAAGTTCTCAAGCCTTTCATTGCTTTTTATAAAACATGTGAACCTGAGCTGTTAACTAGCATCTTATATTGTACCATAATTTTGCTGGTAATTGATTTGGGTTTAATCAAGTAGGGGGAAAATATTTATTCATTAATAGGAAATTAATTTTAAACCAGAAAACTTCAATTATAAATTCAAAGCTATGGGTAAATATTTTGATGAAGGGCTTTTTAAGAAGTAAAAGCAATTATAAAACAGTAAGAGAAATAACCACGTGGCAAACTCAGTCTAAATAGCATTGCCCCCGCTTAGAGTTCTAGCACACTTAACTTTCCTCTGACAAGGAACCTGTCAATTTGCACACTTAGCTAAAAAATTAATCCATATTAAAATGATGAAATAAACAATTCCCCGGCGAATAAAATAACCACTTGGCATACTTAGCTACAAAACCAATCCATATAAAAGTTGACAGTGACTATCAGTCTGACAGTGACACTTAATCACTCTAAAGCAAATTATTCTTATTTGGGTCATAGCACACGTAACTATTTTCCGAATGGAAGGAAGTAAAGAAGAAAAGGAAGTAGCATACTTAGCTACGAAATAAATTCATATTAAAGTAAATCTCAATCAGTCTGACACTGACACACTTATCAGTATAAAGTCAAATTATTCTAGTTAGGGTTAAAGCACATTAACTATTCAGTGAGGAAGAAAATAATCAGGTGACATACTTAGCCACGAAATCAATTCATATTAAAGTACATCTCAATCAGTCCGACACTGACACACTTATCAGTAATAAACAAATTATTCTAGTCAGGGTCATAGCACACTTAGCTATTCCCCGACATAGAAAACCAATAGGTAACATACTTAGCTACGAAATCAATTCATATGAAACTAGAAACTGACAATTTGTCAGCCTAGGGCAAATTATTCTTGTCAGAGTCATTGCACATTTAACTATTCCCCGACAAAGAAAACAACTAGATAGTGCACTACATCTCAATCAGTCCGACACTGACATACTTATCAGTAATAAACAAATTATTCTAGTCAGGGTCATAGCACACTTAGCCATCCCCCGATATAGAAAACCAATAGGTAACATACTTAGCTACGAAATCAATTCATATGACACTAGAAACTGACACAATTTATCAGCCTAGGGCAAATTATTCTTGTCAGAGTCATTGCACATTTAACTATTCCCCGACAAAGAAAACAACTAGATAGTGCACTTGGCTACGAAATCAATTCATATTAAAGTATAAGCTGACACACTTGATCAGTCTAAGGAAAATTATTATCATCAGGGTCATAGCACACTTAACTAATCCCCGCAAAAAAAAAACAACTAGGTACCACACTAGCTACGAAATTAATCCATATTAATGTACAAACGGACAAACTAAATCAGTCTAAGGCAAATTATTCTTGTCAGGCGCATAGCACACGTAACTAATCCCTAAAAAAGAAAACAACCAGGTAGCATACCTACTTAGCTTCGCGATCAATTCGTATTAAAGTACAAACTGACATACTTAATCAGTCGAAGGCAAATTATTCTCGTCAGGGTCATAGCACACTTAACTATTCCCAGACAAAATACATTATTAAAATACAAATGCACTCCGTATCGTGCCTGTGCCGTCGGAGAGTACCCCCGGCGATGCACAAAACACAACGTCGCACATAAGGATTAAAATAATTCGAATGCAAAGCGCTTCGTATCATGGCAATGCAGTCTGAGAGATGTTCAGACTATGCACAGAACACAACGTTACGCACAAGCATCGAAAATTCACACTTGAATTGAATTTATACGTCCTACTCTTATTTAAAAAGTGCACTCCGTATCATGCCTGTGCTGTCGGAAAGTAGCTCCGGCCATGCACGAAACACAACGGTGCACACGAGGATTCAAATAATTCTAATACAAATGCGTTTCGTATCATGCCCATGTGGCTATGCACAGAACACAACGACACACATAAGCATTCGAAAGTCACACTTCAATTAAGTTAAGCTGCCTTGCCTTAGTCACACTCAGACTTTAATACCTATAGATTCAACTTATTCAAATACAAGCACGCTCCGTCTCATGTCTGTGCTGTCAGAAAGTAGCTCCAGCCAAAAACAAAATACAACGTCTTACACAACGATTCGAATAATTCGAATGCAAATGCGCTTCGCATTATGCCTAACGCAGTCGGAGAGTTGCCCCGACCATGCATAGAATACAACGCCACGCATAAGCATTCAAATTCCTCACTCAAATTAAGCTTACACGACTTAATCTTAGCCACGCTTTGTCTTTTGACCAGTTTAAAACCTCATTTAACTATTTGTTTTAAAATATGTGACCGTATTTCTTAAGTTTTAGAAATAATTTCAACAATTTTAAAATATTGCTTTCAACTACACGTGCCCTCATATTGTGCCAGTTTCATCGGAGAGTAGCCCCAACCTCAAACAGAGCACACTACGGCACACGTGGATCCAAAAGCTTTGAATTTAAGTAGCACGACCGGAGGGTAGCCCCCGTGCAGGTAGACCACGTGCTACAAAAATAGTATTATTTTAAAATAATTTACACTTGCTAATAGTTAACTGTATAACTTCATATTCTTACTAAATTGGTCATAATTCGAGCTTACACTATTTCACGTACCTTGTTCTTTGTGGGCTGAAGATTCTTGCTCACTTCTGACTTGTTAAGAAATTATAACACTGAGACTTCTTCAAGACTTTTATTCTTCGAACAGTGTATAACTTTAGGTACAACCTTTTCAACTTGATGCCACAAACCAACTGAACTGCCGGACTCCGCGCTCTCCCCAAATACAAAACTCCCCTCCAAAAATATATCGGTGTTGCCAGTAAATAAATTTCAATTTAACTGTTATAAGTACCAGTCCGAATAAATTATAGCAGCTATTTTTTTGAAAATTACGACACGCGTTTCTTACATCAGTGTTTTGTTTTGTACGCAGAAACTTGATTCGGCCAGCGACGATCGTCCGTCAACTTTTTATAATTAAACTAGGGGGTAGTTTAATTATTATTTTGTAACACGCTCATCAAAGGCGATTATATTTTTTGTTATTGTAAAACTGTATTCTCAGTAAGTGAATTTGTAATTCTTATGAGAAATAAAGATCTTTAACCATAAATATTTCATAAATCTAATAAAATATTTAATCTATGCATGCTCAGTCTATTTAACTTATTATATAGTTATACAGGGTGTATCAGGCGGCCTGTAGGTAAATTAAGGAGTAAACTCAGTAAACGATTCTGATCATAAATCAATAAAAAAACTGTACTTTTTTTCATGAAATTATCCACATTTTCATTGCATTGTAGTCATAGCGCACGTGGCTTGCCGACACGCCGCGGCTCCGTTTGTCGGCGACTCAAAGCGCCCGCGCTGCCTATTATTCTCCCCGAGCCCGTTGATAAGGCGCGCACACGGCCGCGTGCACGTGCAGCTCTCGCTCTCTCAGTTGCCGTCAAGACTCGATACTGTTTACATACGTAGGTGAAAACGCGCAACAGAGTTTTACGGTCGCAATACAAAACTTTTCGTGGGTGCATCATGGGTGATTTAACAAACATTGAACTGAGTGACTTAGTTTTAATTTATGGTGAAAGTGGCGGTAGCTTGGCTGCTACCATACGTTCCTGGAGAGAACGTTATCCAAATCGCTAGGTGCCTTCGGAACGACGCATTTTACGCGCAAACGTAAGCAACTCAATCATTGTAGTTAAGTTGACTCTCATTCATTCAGCATTCTGACAGAGACGGTAAGGTCAATGACCGTGATAATTAAGACGTTAAAAAAGTGAAGAAGTAAAAAGCAGTGAACTGTTTTTACAAAATCTTGTGACATTGTGTTAAGTGCAAATTGGACGTCATTACAAACACTTACTGCTTGAAAAACGTAAGTTTTTATACCTAACTACGGGTTATAAACTAAGTAGATACCTAGGTAATTAATTCAATGGTTGTAAATAAGTTGATTCAGTTTTTAACTACACCAAAGCATCTTAATCGCTTTAAGAGTTTTAATTGTAAATTTCCTCTTTTCTTTTGTTTCGAAGATTATTTAAAATGACAGATTTTGATATGAACATAAGTTTCGAGTTTAAGATTCTTTGCCGGTCCTAAGTCCGGAAAAAGTACGAAGGAGAAACTGAGTTAATTAAACGATCACGGTCGCGTGGCGCGGGCCACAGTATGTGTGTGCCCATGATTTTCAGTCGTTTCGCGGAATGGTTCCCGGTGAGATAATTTCATACACGCTTAAATTTATTCAATGATTATTTTTGTTCTGTTATCTAGACTTCTCATTTGACCTTTAGTTTAATTTACCTACACTCTGCCCGATACACCCTGTATAATCTATACTAATATTATAAAGCTGAAGAGTTTGTTTGTTTGTTTGAACGCGCTAATCTCAAAAACTACTGGCCCGATTTGAAAAATTATTTTTGCGTTGGATAGTCCATTTATCGAGGAAGGCTTTAGGCTATATAACATAAAGATACGACTCATAAGACCACAGCAGAAATGAAAAATGTTGCGAAAACGGGAGAAAGATATTCTTTTTGAGAGCTTCCGCTGCATACGCTGCGGAAACCGCTTAAGTTACACAAAAATCATGTATGACATGATTGTTCAGCATTAAGAGTTCTATAATAAAGTCCGCGACAGCATATGTCTATCTTTTATGGTTGACTTACTAGAACCTTTTTTATGTTAATAAATTTGTAAAAAAATAATGCATTATTTTTAGAGGTGTATTATACACACAGGTATTTAGTCTTATCAAAATAAATACGTTCATCATCACGAGCATTTCATTTAGAACCAAGTTGCCCTTTATGTCATTTGATTTCAATAAATATCTTAGGAGCTATCACAGTTTTAACATAACTCCGCACCAAAATAATGTTCGCAGCTTAAGTACAACATGCGCTTGCGCTAATATATTATAAAGCTGAAGAGTTTGTTTGTTTGAACGCGCTTATCTCAGGAACTGCTGGACCAATTTGAAAAAATATTTCTGTGTTGGATAGCTTATTTATCGAGAAAGGCTTTAGGATATAAAACATGACGCTGCGACGGGAGGGGAGGGAGCAAACTCAAAACGCGCGGACGAAGTCGCGGCGGACCGCTAGTTATATTATAAAGCTGAAGAGTTTGTTGGTTTGAACGCGCTTATCTCAGGAACTGCTGAACCGATTTGAAAAAATATTTCTGTTTTAGATAGCTTATTTATTGAGAAAGGCTTTAGGATATAAAATACATGCTGCGACGGGAGGAGAGGGAGCAAACTCAAAACGCGCGGACGAAGTCGCGGCGGACCGCTAGTGACTCATATAGGTAAGATTAAAATAATCTAGACTTGTGACCTCAAGCTAATGTATTTATATTATTTTTTAAAATGATTCTTTTATCGTCTTTGCATGATAAAGCTACTTTATCAACAGATTGAGAACAACATTTTTTATTTTCGTATGATATCCTCATCCAGTAGGACTTTATTATAGTCTCTGAAAAACAGCTGTTGAACAACAGGCTTTTTGAACTCCTTTAGCTTTCTTTATTTCCTTATTATGCGTCTTAATACAATACAATTTCGATCTTAAGCCGACAAATTCTGTAATAAGTTGTCCTCCTAACTCATCTTTAAACAAACCAGGAACCTTTTTATTTTGACGAACGATACCATATAAATTATTATCATCAAAATAGTTTCGAAACCTAAGTCGTAAATCCCTATATACATCAGCGGTTTGAACAGAGTACAAAAAACTGTCTGTGTCTGTATAACAAAGTTTTAAATTAGTCCCGTAATAAGGTTTAATAATAGAATAATGAAAGTACATATGGCTTTTGGAAACTTCTAAAACTGTGAAACCTATATAAAAAGGTTTATTTAGTATTACCGTTTCAGGTTTCATCTGAACTGCTACAAAATTTTCAGAAAATATGGTTGGACTATGATAGTTAGGTCTCGCTATTAACTGTTCTGACGTAAATTGCTTTTTTGTTTTATTTTTTGTATCAATCCACTGATTCACTCATCTAACGTCAACCCTTTTTTCCGAATTCTCTAAAGTTTTACCAAATATGCTGTTATTCAATAACTTAAAAAAGTCTTGCTCAAAAGTAGATGTTGCCTTTTTTCGTAATTCTGTATTTAAATCTATATATTGTTTTAAATAAGGACTTTGTTTAAATGTTATCACCTTGTGAATTTTCTTCAGTTTAAGCCCATGAGCTAAACACGTTTTAAGGTGCACATAATGAATGATATAGTTAAATTTGTCATATAATTTGGGTATTAATTTTGGAGTTTTTGAACCCGGCGGTATATAATTTTTGCGGGCAAAACGGTATTTCATTGTGAAGGTCATGAAATTTTTCTGGGTATTCCAAATCTACTTCTAAAATATAACCTTCTTCGGAGTCATCTGGTGTATTAAGTATTTCTAGGCTTATTTCAGAATTATTCAATTATCGGAAATCCGAATCTATAAATATTTCAACACAATGATGACCTCTATAGGAAACGTATTGGTTTAATGAACTATCATAAGAACATACAACATAATAAGCAAATGCTGCTGGAATATGTCTTTGAAACACTTCCACACAACTTGAACTTGGCCCATCGGAAATTGGCTGTAAAAGCGATTCAAAGTCTGCGTATATAACAAAAGGCATGTCCTGCATTTTTGGTAGTTTTTGAATTGTACGAATGTACCACTTACACAGCGTTAAGTTTCTCGTGATTTTGAAAAAATATTATACAATCATCACAAAAATTTATTTTACCGTGATGTTTAGTTATTTGGGATCTCAATTAACGACTAAGGTCTTTTATCGAACAATAATCTGAAATATTTCCTTTTTCTATGTATAACAGGTTAGCGTGATTATTTTTCTTGTTTTGGGTTCGATATAATGGACCAACAATATTCGTTTTGTTTTTAATCCCATAAACATTAACGCTTATAGTAGGGTTATATTTTTCAAACGTTTTTATATCAGAAAATTTGACGGGAAACGACATGTTACGTGAATTAAGCACCGTCTTAAAGTGAGGGTAAGACAAAGTTCGATGTGCATTACTTTGAGCAGGAAATAACGCAGCTCCAATAAATTATCTTTGTTTTGAATATTGATGCACGCATGTTTTAACTTCAAAGCTTTTGGCAATGCAATATATCTAGATGCTCTCAAGGGATTATACTTATTAATATTAATTTCCAAGTGACAATTACGTAGAAATAACCAACTTGTATCCCGTTCTTCAAACTCATCAATTTTAGCTGAGATAATGCTAATTACTCGAGTAAAAAAATCCTCAAAATCAAAGATTTTGTGTATGATTATGTTTTCCGTAGTGAAAGACTTGATTTCAGATTTTTCCATTTCACTATTCCTCAAATAAAACTCGGCAAATAACTCGAAGTTAACTTTGATACTTTTAAAAGTTACGTCAGGCACGTCTCGCTATTGCGCAATCGATATGATGCTATTCGACTACGGAAAGCACTACTTATTTTATCAATACCATCACTTACTTCAACGATAGAGTTATTTTTGTGTAAAGAACTTTTCAAATGAGCTGAAATAACCTTTTGAAATGCTTTTGATGGAAATATCGCAAACTGAACAATATAATGATCTATTCGCCATTCTGTAACATTGGATTAATTAAATTAAATAGACTGAGCCCTGGGTATAAAATAATGCACCTATTACATAAAGAATAATAATCTTATTACATTAAAAAATATATATGACACCTTTAACATAAAGTACTCTATTATTTTTCTTATCGGGGCAAGAACGCAAAAAGCAGACGCTGCTTCAAAGTTTAGTACCGTTTTTTTTTTGGCAAAATATCCTTTGTTATTTATCTTATTATTATCTCCAATAATTCTTTTTCCTGAAAATCGTAAAAGTTTTCAAGAATAAGCGTTGTTTTTTAAGAAATTAACAATTTTCTTACAGGGGGCACTCATTTGAATCCTGCTCGTTACCGCTAGTTTTTGATTCATTAGGATAATAGAAACAAAAAATATTTGCAAATTTTATTTATTACATGGAAGAAAACTTGTTATTTTTTACATTTAAAATGTAAAATCAGTTCTATATCCTAGAAATTAACGAAATTTATCTAGTTTTCCTATCCGGGTCGTTACTCAAGGTATAAATTGTATCACAAAGTTTCGCATACATTTCACAAAATTCACTATATGGATTTTTAATTATTTAAATCTGGTTTATTTTAAGAAACTAAATTATTTTTTATAAATAATAATTCAACATATTTTATTTTTTTTATATAAAAATCATCATTTTAGGAACTTGAGTTTAGGGTACAGTCTCGTAACAGGACATGCTCACAACGAACAGGGCACGGTAAGGTCAAGTTTACTTGATGCTTAAAAATAAAATATATTTTTTAATAAGATAAAAGTTTGAGATCGTTGAATATTAATAGTTACAGTTTTGAACGACGTTTTGTGAGTAAAATCATTTGGATAACTACCAAAACCTTGAAACATGGGCCGAAATTATTATCTTTATTTATTAGTCCAATACTGTCTTGTCTTATGATTCCAAAGAAATCGTGTAAAGATCATGTCAATCCATGTTTGCGTAAGTTTTTATAAAAAATATCCTTACAAATCACAATAAGTTTCGCAAACTTACAACTTACTCGTACATGTTCAGTCTTCTTATAAAAACCTTAATGAATAGTTACAGGGTGTTTCTTCAAAGTCAAGTGTTTTTGGCTAATCCGTCTGGCGCAACTTTTTTTTTGTTTTTTATCCAAAATAGCACATGGAATAGGATTTGATCGCTTAGAATAAGAACATGTGCCGAAGACCGTGATAGACTCGTAATGATTTAATATTTATAAAATGCAGATGAATTGCTTGACCAGATAAATTATGACTATGGCAGAAAAAATAGATTTTATAGGAGTATTAATTAGGGTTTTGCTGTAAAATGAGATATTGATAGATTTGAATGAACTTTATTACTAAATCAATCAACTTTAACATCAATTATGATTCATATTATTTGTTTTTGGTTTCACGTTTGTTTATTTTTGATTCTTATTATAAGTTTTAAAACGAGAACAACAATTTCTTATTTAACAACAAATTATATAACAAATTTGTTTGTTCTATATTATAAATAAACTAGATATAAAAAAAACACTCACTGAGAGTCATAATATGCTCAAAATTAAATTCACAAAACCATAAAGATTTTGGTAACATTATCATAATTAGTCTCTTGTAACAATTATAATCAGTCTTTTTTAACAGTACGTAGAACAGATTACTTATTAGGCAAGAATCCTCAGTGTTTTCATTCCTACTAATAAGGAAGAATAGTCAATCAATTTTAATTTGATACTTATTAATGACACAGTTTTAACCTATTATGATAGGAACTTTAATGATACGATCTCATGGTACATGTAAAATCAAAATGCTATAAACTAAAATATATTGAAATCGTCATCGCTATCTGATAGATACGAATAAATATTTCCCAACTCAATGCGTGATGAGCTTTCATCACGAGGCATCCAAAAAGATTGGGTAATATCTGTCAAAACCCTTGATGAACTAGCCAGCGGTGTAACAGTTCTGACATCCATCGTCCAAGTTATAAAACCCAAGATGTTTCATGTGGTTGCATTGGATGGCTTGATATAGACATTTTTTATCAGTGCAACTTAGTTTTCGCACAGCAATTACAGGAGAATCCAAATTCCAGACAAGCTCGTGCATTTTCATGCAACCTGGAAAGCTTTAAACACTTTGCGGGAATAGCAAATCTTTCTCTCCTACATCATAATCAGAAACAGTTTTCAGTATTACTTTTATTAAGTTTTGACTCACAACATTTATAAAATCATCAAGATCTTTTATGTCTTGCCCTTGAGAGACAGCTCGATCTGCTATTCTTTTCATGACAGCACCCACTCCATCCGGTGCTCCTTTCCCGTGTCCTGATTAACTATAGTTCCACGTTATTGTATGGACAGTTGTCAAGTATGCATGTAGGAAAGAAATCAGATGAAATGTTTTTCTATTGCGGTATTGACTGGAAGGTGAATCAGAAATAAAATGTATTGTATGAATGTTTGATATTTTTTCACCTATATATTCAAGGACAGGTATAATATGAGCCCATACCGCAGAAATATCGTGACGTAAACAGTCACTGACTGTACAAAAAGATTGCACTTGTTGTCTCAATTCGACATCCAGGAAATAGATTACTGACGTATGCAACGTTATCTGCTTTCGACTACCGCCGAAGTGGTACGATTGTATTTCTTCATTGCACTTGACTGCATAGTTTTCACTAAAGTCCATGTGAATAACACATTCACCCATCTGAAGACTTTCTTTTATGTTTTTGAATGCTTTTTGCTGGGCAACTATATTACCGCAGTGAATGAAATATTCATTTAGTATTGATTTGAAATATTCTACACAGGTTTCAGGCTCTTGTCTTATTTTATTTTTTTCAGCAGTTCTTATTTTTCTCTCCGACTCTTGCATTATATCTTGTTTAGTTTGCCATTGCCAGTACGTTACTTCAACTGAATTATCAAATTCCTGATAAGGGATAACCTTATTCCGTCATTCTTTACAATCTTGATGCAAGCAGTTTTCGTTGTATACATCGCAACAAACTAAAGAGAGGTCTTTGAGGGGTCTTAGCTGGTATTATCTTCCTTTGGTATATATAGACAATCAACCCAAAAATTAGTATGCAATCTGCACAAACAAGTGTCTCGTGATCGAATATCTGGTTGTAATACCCAAAAAGGTCTTAACTTACAAAATGATGAATGGCTTATGGTAAACTTTGATGTTTTAAGAAACTTTTTATGCAGATTTAGGAGACTGTCATTAAGGTATCTTTTCTGCTTAAGGATCTGTTTTCTCACGATAAATTCCTTTTTACCAGAACAGAGACGACTGTTTTCATCGTCCTCAAAAAATTCTTCAATTTTGATTTTCAGTTTATTTGGCAAGTTTCTTGAATTTAGTGTTGGTACGGTTTTGGTATTAGTCAATATATTTTTTGTTTTACTTATTGTAGATGTTATCGTAGATTTGTTCTCCTAAGTAATCTTTATTCTCTGTAATTGTTTTCGATAACGTTCATTTTGTCTCTTCATGTTAATTATAATTTGTTTTAGATTAGAAATCTCTTTATCTTTTTTGTAGCGTAAACGCCTTATAGGAGAAGAAACCGTGGGAGAAGATGTTGGTGGATGACAAGGAGATATTGTAATCGGTATATTTATGTCTGATTCTGGTAGATCATCTTTTTTGTGTGATGGTCCTGGTTTTGTTGACACCGAGTCTCTATTTATAAATGGTATTTCCAGCGGAAGCGTCTCTCGTATATCATGTTCTTGAGCTAGCATTTCATCATTTGATAAAATACTAGGACGCAGTGGTGGGGTATTTTTAGCGAGCATAGCAGCAGTTCTTTTTTCTTGCTTTTTACGTTGGTAATACGCATTGTTATTTTTTCTCCATCTCTTTCGCTGCAGTCTTTGTTGTCTAGGGTTCATCTCACTTATCGACAGCTGTTTCTTTTCTTCTTTTCTACGAATGTAAATAAGTCTATTCTTTTCTTGCTTTTCTTTCCATAATTCTTGGTTGATTTTTATTTGTTCGTATCTTCTTCTTTCTGCTAGCCTCTTTTTTCTCAACCTTTCTTCTCTCGTTTGCTTCTTCGGCTTAGCCATTTTGTTGATCTAGAAAAAAGAGGATACGATAGTAGATTAGTATAATAAGACTATTAGTATTTTATTAAGAATTCATATTTTTTATTTTGTCTACGCAAAAAATAGCAATGTTGTAAGCCTGATATTTCATTGTTTTGAAATGAGACAATAACTTGGTATGAGTACATTATTAATATTTTAAATCAATACTAGAATGAGGTCACTCGAGTAACCTGTCATTGCCCAGCAAAAGCGTTGAAAGACTTAAAAGAAGTTTCAAACAGGTGAATGTCAGTGAACACATTTTCAAAAACAATTTAGATATACATTTCTACCGCCTTGGCGGTAATCCTAAGCAGCTACTATTGTACATTTTCTATTGTATATTTGTCAGCAATCCATTATATAGATATTTGGTATACATATAGGTGAAATAATGTTTTGAAAATTCATACTGTAAATTCTATTTCTGATTCAACTTCCAGCAATACCCAAATAGAAAAATATTTCATCTGATGTATTCCTTACATAGTATGTAATTGACTATTATCTAAACTATTACGTTTCACTATAGCGAATCAGAACACGGATAAGGAGCATCCGTTGGAGTACTGTTATGAAGAGGACAGCAGATCGAGC